>PVJA010005500.1:0-65696 GCA_004027025.1 Myocastor coypus
TTTTTTTTTATTTTGTCTTTTTGAGACAGGGTCTCGCTATGCAGTTCAGGCTGGTCCTGAGCTCACTTTTGTAGCCCAGGCTGGTCTCGAACTTGCACCAATCCTCCTGCCTCAGCCTCCCGAGTGCTGGGATTACAGGCGTGAGCCACCACGCCCGGCTTAAATTTTATTTTAAAGAGTAAAAAATAACAGAAATGAAGATAGAAAGAGTAACAAGTGAGAGTACATATAGTACAGAATTTCAAAACAAGAACAAAAATTTAACCATGGTTTTATTACATATTTTCATCATCAAATCTGTTTAAATTAATAGATATAGATATGTAAGATTGGTCAAATAATTAAACATGAACACTTTCAATAAGCCTTAAACTTTTAACTCTTCCAAATGCATTTTGTATTTAAGTCACTCTTTAAAAAAAACATTACAGAGGTTGAGGATGCAGAAAATGCAAGGTCCTGAGTTTGATTCCTGGTACCCTCCCAATTTATTTATTTACTTGTTTGTTTGTTTGTTTGTTTATTCTTTTGAGTTTCTACACTAGGAAACTATACAATATTTGCATATGTAGGTCTGGTTTATTTCATTTATGAGTATATGTTCAAATACATCCACTTATATGAAGTCTTCTAGTTTATCATTCTTTATAGCTGAGTAATATTCCATTTTATGAAAATACCACATCTTCTTCAACCATTCTTCAGATGACAGGCATTTTGGTGGTTTCCATGATTTGGCTATCACAAATTGTGCTGCTGAGAGCAAATTTTTGAATTTGTTGCTGTTTTAATGAATATGCTGAGGAGCCATGGAATGCTGCCCGCATTAGGTGCAGTCCTGCGCCAAAAGCCCGCATGCTCGTTGTGATGGTCAGAGTTTGTAGTGGAAGAAGTTGAGTACAGAACACATCATTTACAGAATTATTTTATAAAGTTTTCCCAAAGACAAATTGAGAAGAGTACAGGAGATCTGCCATCCTCTAGAGCCCCAAACCAGCTGAGGCCAGGACCCCAGGCAATGTCCTGCACATGTTCAAAAGGAGACCAGGAGCCCACAGCGATGGCTCATGCGAGTCTGTATCAGTGATCTGCCCTAGGATGGCCCAAAGGTTCATGGTATAAACTAGGAAGTCTGCACCAGTCAGTGCCGGCAGGCTGAGGGATCTGCGCTGGAGCCAGGAGATGCTCAAGATGAGGGTCAGAGCTCCTCCAGAGAGAACCGCAGCCATCCTCAGTGACAGAGCGGCCTCAAGCTATCCTGACAAGGAGAACTGCTGCGTTCATATCAGGAAAACCAGCGTGAGAAGCTCCTCCAGGAAAAGCAACAGCACAGCGCCTTCCCCTCCAGTTCTCCTTTCATGCTGTTGGCAAGTTCTCAGGTGGGCCTCCCACACCCGGGACCACGCTGATTCAGCTCAGCTGGGCATTACAAGTTGCCCATGGATTAATCCAACACACTTCTGACACCAGAAAAATATAACCTGTGACCCATTAGATGTCAAAAATGCCAAGTTCATGGTTTCATGATGTGGAGCAACCCAGCTGGGAACCAAAGAAGTTACCCATGATCCTCTGAAAATGAAACCTAACCAGAAAGTAAGCAGTGTTCTCTATCGTGGAGATGGCCAGATTATGCAGAAGATTATGCCTCGCTCTTCTCTTGCTCATTGGCTACTCTTAAGGACAGATAAGGCAAGGTGACAGTCATGATTTCATGACTGATTATCTTCTGATTAGGTCTTATTTTCACTTAAACACAGAGAAGAGTTTTATTGGGAATAAAGAGGAGACTAGCTCCTGTCTTTCCAGGAACGGTTGTCCTGAGTGGGTGCCCACGAAGGACCTTTTTCAAGGGCAATTCATACAGCAAAATCACAACAGAGGTATAATGTGGATCAAACTACAAGTGACCAATAGGATTCTGAGTATAGCTGCTTAGGTGATATTGACTCAGTGGGGAAACTGGTCACATAGCAAGGATATACAGAAAGAGCAAAAGTTATATATGGGACAGGAAAAGAGCGTGGGTGCAGATGCTGTGGTCAATCACCAATGTGTCTGGTGCTTATCAGGGTCCACTGGACCAGCTGGTGCTAATTCTAATATCTCCTATTGCTGTCTCTCTCCAGGAAGGCACCCAAGCCTGCCATTGAAGCCTGGCTCTCTTCTGATTCACCTCCAGCCTCAATGTTTGTCTGGCTTTGTGCTGACTTTCTCTCTAACGGCCTGTTAATTTCCACCTAACTTAGTTGCCTGTAATACTCCTTTACCACTGACCCTGTGCCGGCAGAACCTTTCATCTTGCCCTTATTGTGTTCTATTCCCCATGTGTCTTCAAAATAAAGAAACATGCCACCTTTTCTTTGCTATAACTGTTACCAAGTTATCACTGCAGGATATATTTTGTTTCTAAGCTCTGGTTTACTTTTTCTGACTGTAGCTGAAAGCATGATGCTGCCTGAGCAATGGGAAATCTGTTCAGGCTGCCTTGATCCTCTTTGTGGAAATGATACCCAGAGTTTTAGCTCCTGCGTTGTTCTCACAGTAGGATATGCCCTCATTGGAAAATACAAGGAAATCTGGACCTGCACAGCAGTGGACACACTGCAACTTAATTTAAATATCTTCAGTGTCTGAAAGGGTCACAAAGCAGAAGAAAAGTTGCAAAGCAGATGGTGAGAAATCTACACACAAAGAAAGAAGATAGGCAAGGTGGCAGATCTCTCACTAGAAACAGCGCAAGCAGAAGTACAGTTGAGAAATATTTTTGAAGCATTAAAAAAGAGGAAAAAAATAAGAACTTCAAAACTGAAATTCATGGCCTAAAAGTATAGGCTTTCAAACTTGAAGGCAAAATAGAGACATATATATATAATTAAAATAACATCCAGTACACCTATAGAAAAAAATGTCAAGAGAGTTCTTAAGTCTCATAAAATGATGTTTGAAGACAATTTGGAATTAGAAACTTAGGAAATGGCAATTCTATAGGTAAATATGGACTCTTATTTAAATTTCTTGAAAACATAATTTATTGCTTTAATAGAACAATGCGTGATATAGTGTGTTATTTATAATGTGTATAGAAGTAAAGTGTATAATAACAAATAGTACAGTGGCTAAGAGGAGAAAAATAAAAATGTTTATCTGAAATATTTTTATATTACACATGGAGGAATGCTATATTACCCCTGTGGGTTTTGTTTTTGTTTTGCAGTACCAGGGATTGAACTCAGGACCTTGCACTTGCTAGTCAGGAGCTTATGCCTCTGAGCTATCTCTCTGGCCATATTATTGTGATAATTTAAAGATTCATTTTATAAACCTCTGATACCCTACTAGCAAGAGACTATCCACCTACTTGGCTACATTTGGGTAAATTGCGTTCCTTCCACCCTATAAGAGGCAACCACTTTTCTTTATGAAAATTGGCATGTATTCTGAGGATAGGATAGCCTCATGAATATTTGATCCGCCACTTCCAGCCTGCATGTGAGACCGTGAGACCCACTGTCCTACAAAGGAAGGATAGCACTATGTACATGGTGAAAAGATCTTGTTTTGTCATGTACTCCTCCAAATTTCCAGAGACCATTGGGATTCTGGAGCAGCCTTTGACAGAGAAAAAAAATCCTTAATTAGATAGGATGTTATCTTCCAGGGTGCAATATATAGCCATCAAGTCAACAGCATGTTTCTCACGAGCCTATGTAGGAATGAGGGGATGTGGGGGCTGGGGAGATAGTACAGTAGAATAAGCATTTGCCTGACAAATGCAAGGACCTGAGTTCAATCCCCAGTTCTCAAAAAAAAAAAAAAAAAATGAGGAGATGGGGCACTATTGATAAAGGATTACTACCATCAAAGAGTACAGTGCAAAATCCTGCCAGGCTGTTAAGCTACCACTGCTGTCCATTCACTTTGAGCTCTTTATGCCCAGAGATGAGCAGTGAGTATGTAAGTGACAGTCCTGGCGTCCAGCTCTCGAGGAGGTCATACGTGGGATGGAAACTTCGGCACACAAATGCTCTGTTAGAACACCTCCTCTCATTCCTCCAATCAATGTTCACAGCAAAGAGACTCAAGCAGCAGCTATGGCCTGACCATGACTCTCTGAACTCTCAAGAGAAGGATTCCCTTGCCTGACCAGCTTAATCACTGAGACTACCAGAGATGCAACAGAAAGTATAAGAACTCCAAGAGGGAAAGCCAAAGCCCTCTGGTTATGGCTTTAAGACTAGTTGCAGTTACTGTACTCTAACATCTTAATATTGTAAACTTTCTCTGAGTGGATACTCCCACGTGGGCTTAACTTCCTCTGAAAGTGTATTCAAGTGATGCAACGGTCGAACTTCATGGGATACTTCAATATGCCTGTGGGGCCCCATTTTAGTTTCCAAGTACTTTTTTTTCTAGGTGCAGAGTGATGGTTGGTGACAACTCCAATTCAAATCCTGCTCAGAAATTTCCCTCTGCTAAAGGGAGCTGTGTTATTCAAGTTTATCCTCCTGCCTGACCCCATTCCAGTAACTATATGGGAACCCCATTCTCTTTCCTCAACTTAAACATGAAAGGCTGCCTCAGGTCTAATGCTTACACAATTCTCAGAGACCTACTTCACAGCTCTGCTTCTTCCTCTGCTGAATCACACCCCTCACCCCTTACAGATGTCAGTCCCCAAATCATTTCCCCCAAAGCCTTCTGCAAGCAAATCCAGCAGACTCTAAGTCTGTTTCCTAGGGAACCCAGGGTGTGACACCCACCAGGCACATACTGGCACATGCTGGGGAAAAGATAGAAGCTGACAAGAGATGTACTCAATGTAAAAAGGAATTAGTGGAGGATTTTAAAGACCTAGTTAAATCTGGGAAAGAGATAACTTGAATTATCTCTTTGCCTGCCACCCCCACATATTTAGAAGAAAAGTGCTGTCCTTATGTAAATGTACAATAAGGACATTTTGAAAATAGATGAGAAGGTTCTTTGCCTCTCTTATACTATTGGTACAATGGCTGCCAGAAGTGCCTTTAACAAATAAGTAACCAAGGGTGCCAGGGAGAGAGCTCAGGAGCACAAGTGCCTGCCTGGTGAGTGCAAGGTCCTGAGTTCGATCCTCGGTTTCACAAACACACACACACACACACACACACAGACCCCGTGTCTAGCCCTCTCATGTCAGGACAGACGGAGGTAGTAGGAATTAATCACAGGGCCTTTGCTCTGAGCTACAGATAAGTACCCAAATCTGTTTGATAAGAAAATCTGTTACGTTGGACCTAAATGGTACTTAGAGAGGAAGCATCATTAATTTACTTACTTAAAAATTCATCCAGATATACCTAACCAGTTTTAATCCTTGTTCTCCAGGGCACTCATGTTCCTGTCTTCTCAGCATTAAACTTCTGGTGGAATCTCTAACGTACCTTCCTGGCCTACACAGAGACCACTGTCAGTACCCTTCTTGACTTTCCTCTGACAGTGACCAAGATCCAGGTGACCTAGCTGGCTTGGATTTTGCCTGGAGGAATATAGCCTTTGTGGAATGCCAATTACCTCATCCAACTTTCCATTATTCTCTGCTTGTTTATTCTACACGTGTATCACCCAGTTCTGTTTGTACTCTGGTTTCCTAGCTATTTACAAAAAGGGGTTTTTTTAAAAAGACTTCTAATGTACATTTATAGAAAAATGACAAAGATAGAACACGATGTTCCTGTATAATCTTCACCCAGCTTTCCTTAATGTTAACATCTTCCATAACCACAGCATACTTGTCAAAACTAAGAAATTAACATTGGCAAAATGCTATTAACTCAAGTGCAGAGTTTATGTGCATGATACCAGTTTTTCCACATTCCTTTTTTTTTTTTTTTTTTTTTTTCCAGGATCCAATCCAGGATAGCACATTGCATTTCTTTGTCACATTTCCTCAGTCTCCTCCAATCTGGGACAGTTATTCATTCTTTTCCTGTTTCTCATGACCTTCCAATTCAAAGACTAGTCTGTGGCAGCCCATAGAATGGCTCTCAGCTTGTGCCTATACACTGTTTTGTTTTGGATAGACTCGGGCTTTGGGATTCCAGGAGGAAGGGCACAGAGGGAAAGTGTCGCTCTCATTGCCTTTTGCCAGAGAGGACATGATAGCCATACTACTGGTATTAACCGGATTTCCCCACATCGTTTTCCTTTCCATATTGTTGTGTTTAACATATCTACTTAATTTCTTCCATAGGATTTATTTTTCCGCTCCCATTATTCATGAATCATTTGTAACAATATGGACTCACTCGCATTTATTTTATTTTTTATATTATAACTCTCTTGGGGAGCATATTTTGTGGCTTAAATTATTCTAGCTGTGGCTCTAGGAGGTCATCACATTCCTATGCTTTTGTTTGTTTGGGGATTTTTTTTACATGTAGGTCTCATTTTTCTCCTTTATTTAAGCACTTCTTTAATTTCCTGCGTTACAAGACTCTGCAGATTCAGTATTTCCATTTACTTAGCACTATGCTTGGCCATTTCTCCAAAGAACCCTAGTTCCTTTAGTAGGGAACAGTTGTTTAAAATTGATATGTGAGTACTGAATTTGCTACTGACCTACCACTGCTTCTAGGCTCCCAGGAATTAGAGCTATGAAAAAATATATGCCCATGTGTATACATGCCCACCTAATGGCGCATCTGTCCATCTCTACCTGTGTATATATATATATATATATATATATATATATATATATATATATCCTCACTATAATCCAGAACCTTCCAGTTCATTCCAGCAATCCAGCATTTACTTCTAACTCCATTCTCTGCCATGACAGCTTGCTGGCCATTGTCTATCATTTATTTACTTGTTTGCATGCTTCACAGTATACCTACAGTTTCCGAATGACAGAAATTTCATACCCCTACCAGCATCCAAGTTGTCTAGAGAAAGGACAGAGGATTTGACTTTCTCATCTCCATTCTTCTTTAGGCTGTTTGAATTTGAGCACATTCTATCCTCTTTTGCCTCAATATTTAATCCACTACTGGTTCTGGTTCTCCAAGACATAAGACACCACCGTCTCACAGATATGGCTCCGCTAATCTATCTATTTATCTATCTATCTATCCATCTATCTTTCTTTCTTTCTTTCTTTCTTTCTTTCTTTCTTCCTTCCTTCCTTCCTTCCTTACTTCCTTCTTTCTTTCTTTGTCTTTCTTTTTAATTGTATGTATTTGCCATAAGGTCTCACTATGCAGCTTGGACTCATAGTGATCCTCCTGTTTCAGCCTCCCAAGCACTGGGATTACAGGCATGAGCCACCATACCTAGGGTTGGTGGCCAGCTCAGCATGCCTGGGGTTGGGGCCAGTGCAACATATGGTGCCAAGGATCAAACCTTGGTCCCTGCACTTGCCTAGGCAAGTGCTTAGACCTCTGAGCTATCTCCATGGCCTGTTTTCTTAATCTCTGATTCATTTATCACAATTTACCTTTGTTCCAAGCAGCCAGGAGTTGGGCAAGGGAAGGGCTGTAAGTAGTAGCAGCAAATGCAGATCCATATTATGAAGAGAAGCATGATAATCTGATCCAAAAGAGACCCAAGGCTGCCATTAAGTGCTTACAAGTCAGTTTCCATACATAAAATAGAAAGGCTCAAGACCCACTGCAAGGATCAGAGGAATAGGTGGGTAGCTGCTACCTCCGAACTTCTTTCAGGTCTGACATAATTGGTCAGGGTAGCAGTTTCTGGGCTCATCAGCTCTACCACAGTTTCTCAAGCTACCTCTGCGAGCAGCCCTGCTTACCTCCTGGAATCCCTGACTACCTCTTACTTGTGCGCTGAGGACACACCCTGCTTCCATGAGGAGACTACTTCCTCAGGACAAAAAGGCTAAGCTACTAAAGGCTCCAAACCTTTCAGGCTCCACAGAATGTGCCTCTGCCTTGGCTGGATTCTCTAGCGGTGCCATATTCCATAAGCGAATGGGCTAACTATTCCTTCCTTAAGTCTGCACTACACAGTGTTATTTGAACCCCAATCCATGTTACTCGGACCTCTCATCTCAACCCGAGAGGTAAATAGCCTTTATGGTGAGGTGTTGAGACTACAGGTATGTGCCACCCTACTGGGAGTCAGTGATCAGCTCAGCATGCCTGGGGTTGGGGCTGGTGTGGCACATGGTGCCAGGGATTGAACCCCGGTCCCTGCACTTGCCTGGGCATCACCAAAGGCTGGTCTGTGGGATTCCACTGAGTGCTGGTCATGCATTTTTGCATATCTTGTCCTGTCCTATTTCCCATTCTCTATATCACAGAGACATTAATACCATTTATTTCCTCCAAAATGTGCTTTTTCTTAACATCAAAACACTGAAGAGATAGCTGTGGGAATGGGACAATCAGGGTGAGATTTTCTCAAATCATCCACACAATCTCATCTGAGCTTAACTCAGCAGGGTCTTTCCCACAAAAATACATGGAAGCATTTAATAAACCTCAACATGCTAGAATAGGGTCATTCTCATTATTACTTTATCTATGGTACTGTGTGGGTACCTTCAGGAAGCTAGAAAGGCTTCAGAATAGAACTAACGGAAAAGGAATACTAGCTCCTGTGAAGGACCTGAAATCATGTCCACAGCTGTGCCTCCCTCACAACTTTCTTGCTATGGCTAGCCAAGGTACCCCTGGGTCTCCTTAAACAATATCTCTCTCCTTCTGAATGCACTGCTCAATTCCTGCTAGAGGCAACATTTATCTTGTGGCTCTGATGTGACTAGCCAGACACAGGGCCCAGAAGGAACCAGAGCCTTTGCAAATTATTTAAAAATACCCTTAAAAAAAAAAATAAAGTCAAGCAAGAAAGGAGAGCTGGCCTCTGGCCCCTTTTTAGCCATGGGGAGCTCTCTGTTGGCTGGCTTCAGGGAGCCAGAACCAACTGACAGCCACCCCTGCTCTGTGCCAAGTGTAGAGGAAAAACTGCCCAGCGCTGATTTCTGAAACAGAGACAGGAACTAATGACAGAGTTTACTTTCCTGTGGCTGCTGGTCAAAAGGTGGGATAAAGCTGGCTCATTCACCAAAATACTTTTTCTGTGGTCCTCCCCAATCTCAGGCTGGCTCTGGCTTCAGTTTTCCTCGGTGAAGACCTTCATCTGATGTAACCACTTATGAGCTGAAGAGCCATGGCCTGAGGTAAAGAGGCGCTCTTGTGAGGAAGGGTCTATAGAGTAGACTTGTGTGGAAATATCCACTGGGTTTGTCTGATGGGGACGGGAGGGTGGCAGGACAGGTGCCATGGTCCCTCTTCAAAAAGCAAAGCAAACAAGCAACAAACACAACCTCTCAGCGACTCATCTCTTTACCTCTAAAAGCAGAAAACTTTCAGAGATTCTCTCAAGTCTCTACAGGAAGTTGTATCTCTGAACTCTGAACCTGTGTCCCCTCAATAAGGACACTGAACTCTTCTCTCTCTTCTTCATATTTAAAATATGGATGTGTTGTCCCTGGGAAGCCTCAGGCCCAGCTACACTAACCTTCGAGATGCCCATCAAGGAAGTCATGCCCTCAGCGTGTATTCCAGCAACAGTTGCATATCCCTTGCCTATGGCACACCTGATCTTCACCTTACAAGAGCTGTGAGAATCTTCTGGAAGGTGTGGAGGCTTGTCAGGAACTGTCAAGGTCCAGTATCATGGTTTCTACAGACAGAACAAGTGGATGCTGGCTTCTAGACTGCTTAATCTTGATTGGCCACTTTCCTGCTTGAGGGCTGCCTAGAAAATTGGTGAAGCAAATTTCTGAGTGTGACTATGAGAATATTTCCAGAGAAGACTGGCGTGTGAATCAGTGAATGGAAGGAGGAAGACTCACTCTGAAATTGGGTGGTGTAATTCTAGGGTGTGGACCTGGACAGAGCCAAGAAATCAGCGGCGAAGAGCTCAGGTCCACACACTTGTCCCTTATGGACATCGGATTCTTCACCTTTGACTCTTGTATGGGCTCCAGACCTTCCTCCCTGGCCTGGAAGCTACATCAATTTCCTCTTCTTCTGAGGTTTCCAACGTTTTAGATTCATCTTTCAAGCCTGCCGGTGGCTATGACAGACTATCCACTCTCTGATCATGTGAGTCAGTCTAACAAGGCCTCTCTTTTCCTACCGACCCTGGTCCTCTGGAGAATCCTCACTAATGCAGCTTCAGCTTGGGGTCAGGACTTCTTTTGCCTCTTGGCTGTTAGCTGAATCCACTGAGAAAACCAGGGAGCTCTTGCCCTGTAAGCCTGGGTAGCTATCCCTGAAAGCAAATTGCTATTTAAAAAGAATAGCATCTGCATCACTCTAGATTTCCCTCTGAATCTTTTATTTATTGAAATTAAATTACCGTCCCACTTTGGTATTTGCTCCAAATTATTTGTGAAGCCACTTCTGAAGTGGATTTAGGAAGACTCTCCTACAGTTAGAAGCATGTTTGGGGTGAAAGAAAGATCCATGTGTTAAAAGAGAAAAGGCTGTAAAACAACTTTTCTACATTTCCTTCCTTCCCACCCTTATTTATATTCTTTGGTTTATATCCTTTCCTCTAAGAAAGCCAGAGAGAAGACCCAGAGTAACTTTTTCTTCCAACCTGGGAAATATAAATGTAAGCTGTCCCAAAAAAGTAGGAAAAGCTGATGAAAACCATGTGTCATGTTGCTAAACATTATGTCCCATAGCCTAACTAATATTTCTGAAATCTTCAGAGAAAATGGAAACAGAAATGCTGGCATCCTTTTGGTGCAGTTTTGCAGAGGATTATCTGAATGTCTCCCCACACTGATCATCAAAATAGTTTTCCTACATTGTACCTAGTGAAGATGTTACTCTAGTCAGACCTGGGAGTATCCCTTTGGGAGACATTAATGTATATGAGATGGATTTTCAAACATCAGACAAATAATATGGAATATGTAAATTGTCACACTGTTTGCTGGCAGAATAATTCAGGCTCTAATCAGAAAGCAGTTGGATAGAAAAATCCAAGTGGGCCTTAAGGGAGGGGCAGGAGAAACTTGACAGCTAATTGTTCCTCTTTCACCTTTTGCTCTTTTGGGAGAGAAAAAAATTCCTTAGTGGTTCTATAAAAGGGAGAAACAAAATCAGTCCTAGTCCAAGAAGACCTAGAAGTTGTGATGGTCTGGCCCCTTCTCTAGGCTATGGTTCCTAGAAATGGACATGCAGGAGATAGTGACGGAGTGGAAGACCAACAGACAACCAGTGAAGAGTGTCACAATAGAGTAGAAATGTGAGTGAGTGTGTGTGTGTGTGTGTGTGTGTGTACCTGGAGAAAGGGAATTTGAATAGAGGAGGTTCTAAGGTTAAAGGTGCAGCTCCACAGTGTGACACAGGTACCTCAGTGTAGGAGTTATGGTGTGAACAGAGGTACAAGTGACATCACACTGGCACCACACATGTACTTGTATACAATGCACAGAAGTGTATAAACAAGCACACAGTGTCTTCACATGCACACAACACAATACTTCCTTGCCTATGATAATGCCAGACAACAGCAGGTACTCAATAAGTGCTTTGGAAACTGAAAAGGAACTTGTGAGTTCAGCTAAATGGGCAGCTCACAGATATAGGATACAGATACAGGGATTAAGTCAGAGGTGATGGTCAGCCAGCCTGAGCTGGCTTTTGAGGATAGACTAGGGATCAGAGAAACAGATTGGGGCGGGAATCTTTGGGATGAGATACCTGAGATACAGCTCTGGAAACAAGGCTTTTGATATAGGAGAAATTTCTTTTGGGCTGATAGGTAGAATAGTGTGAAAAGACACAGGCTGGAGTAGGTATCCTGGGCTTGACTCTCTGTTTGCTGCTTTTCTTACTAGGAATTTTTTTTTTTTTTTTTTTTTTTTTTTTTTTTTTTTTTTTTTTTTTTTTTTTTTTTTTTTTTTTTTTTTTTTTTTTTTTTTTTTTTTTTGTGGTGCCAGGGATTGAACTCAGAGCTGGGCTTGCCAGGCAAGCACTTGTTCCACTGAGCTATCTCCCTGGCCCTGCTTTCTTACTATGAATCTATGGCCAGTTACTGATTCTCATGGTGCTCAATTTCTTCATCTGTAAAACTGTAAAATTATAATAACATCAGTGCTTAACACAAAGACATTGTTATGAGATGAAAATGAGGTATTACATGTAAAGTGTTTGAAATACAGTAAGAGCTCAAAATATATTAGTTAACTCTTAGTATAGTTTTCATTCTCCCCCATCCAAGGAGCTTCTGTAGGCTTTGAGTGAGTTCCAGAACTTAGACTACCTTGGAATCTGTCTTAGTTACTTTTCATGCATTGCTGAGACAAATGTGGAACACACAAGCTTAGGGGAGGAAAAGTTTATTTAGCTCACAATTAGTGGAGGTTTCAAGATGCTGCTCCCTGCTTAATAGGGTCTGGAGGAGAGGCTGGGGCACTGCCTTTGTCCAGAATGATTCCCTCCATTACTTCCGAGAGACCACTGCCTGTGGTGGAGGACCTCTGACAGCGCATGCTGTCAGTTTAATGGTTAGTGCCTCTCTTGACCCCGCCCCTCAAGCCCCGCCTCATAATTTGGCCACGCCCCTTGAGCTGCATGCTTCACAGCCCCATGATTTACATGAGGCTTTGGGTAGCCAACTAGATACAAACCATAACATTTCACCCGTGGGCCCCCAAAGTCTTACGTACATCCCTTTCTGCAGAAGGCATTTTATAAACATTGCCATTCCAAAAGGTACACACAGGAGGATACAAACCACTGGGGCCAAAACAAGTTCAAAATCCAGCAGGGCAAACATTAAGTCCCATGGTTCCATGTGGAACATTCGAACCAATCTGTGGCAAATCATGAGCTCCATGTGGTTCCACCCCTATGGCACTCTTCGTGGTAGCTCCCATAGCTTCTCTCTTAGGTCAGCTATGCTCGTTCTATGCAATTTTCCTTAGGTGATCCATGTTCCTGGATTTTCCAAACTTCTGGAGTTTCCACAGAATAGGCTTCTCACTCATAGCTTCACACATTGCCCTCCCTGGGGCACACTGCCTGGCCTCCCAGGCCTTCTTCTGAAATTGAGGTGGAAGCCTTCTTAACCTCAGAATTCCTGCATTCTCTGTGCACACAAAACCAATGTCACATGGATGATGCCAAGGTCTGCTGCTAGCTGGGGCAGTGGCCAGGCTTCTGTCTCTCTAAGCTATAGGGACTGAGTGCCTGGATTTCTCAATACTCTGACCCTGATTCCGAGAAACAAGTTCTCTATGCCGGCACCATTCTGTAGTCTGGTGTGACTGCTGCCTCCACTCTGGAACACGGGGCTCTGCAGCCTTCTCCCCAAAGCAAAGTCCCTCATCCTTGCGATTCTGAGGCTGAAAAGGGTGAGAACCTGCCACCGCCTGTGATGCTCTCAGGACATCTGTTCTATGCTCTTGCCCCTCCTGGGCAATGGAGATCTCAGCTCCATTTTTGCAGCCCACAGCCTTCCTGGTGCTTTCTTTCTGGCCAAACTCACCCCAATTTAATTCATTCTGCTGGGCTCCTTGCTCTTCATTTTCAGCATATATTTAACTTAGAGCCCCCAGTAATAGCCATGCCACTGCCCCAACATTCAACTGCTGTGAACTTCCCTTTGAAAGATTAGTCCTCCGTGTTTTATTTCAGTCTCAGACAAAGTCTCTGGTCATGGGCAAAATTCAGCCAAGCTCTCTGCCAACCCAAAACACAAATGATCTGGAGTCCAACAACCAATGCAGTCCTTCTTCCCAGAAGATACCTCCCCAGGCAGGATTCCTGTCAGTCTTCTAGTCTGAGCTCTGACCAGAACCTCCCCTATAAAAGTGCCAAAATTGTTCCAGCATTTTGCTCATAGGCGACATCCCCAAACTTTTCCTGTCTCTTCCCATAAGCCATTCCCAAAAGCTTGTAATCCACATGACCAGGTTTAGCCACAGCAAAGACCCCCACTCTCCTGGAGGATCTATTGGGAATATAAGCTGACTTCCTCCTGAATTTCTGTCCCACATTGCTGCTTTCATAGCAACGCCACTGTTTTGCACAGATTCCTTCATTAGCCTCTGCTCTGGTCTGCTCTTTGGGCTTTAGTTCCATGCATATCCGGTCAAAAGTGATCACGCTAAAATGCAAACTTAATCTGATCGCTCCACTTTCTGGCCTAATATCCTTCGTGGCTTCTCTTGGCTCTCAAGACCTTGATTTTAGATCCTAAAAAGGATAGAAGAGGGACTTGGAGAAACAGTTGACTCTAGCTTGGGGAAATACATAAGCTTTCCCTAGAGCACCTCACAGTGTCAGAAAGAAAGGATATGCCAAAAACATTGTTTAAAAAACTTTGGTGATGGGGCAATATCAAAGAGACACAGAAACCGACTTGAAAGAACTTTCAGTGATCAAACCTAGAAAAATATGAACAATGAAATAAAGGATTACAACTCTGTCTGTTAGCCATGACTTGTCCACTTGACCGGATTAAGAAATGCCTAGCAGATTAGTAAAGCACAGTTCTAGGTGTGGATGTGGATGATTGACGCGTAGGGCAACCAACTGGAAGGAGCCCACCCCAGCTGGTGCTGGGCCGATCAATAGCCCTGAATCTTGGACAGAGACCAAAGGAAGCATTTCCATTTTGCAAGACCTGCCATCTTTCCCATTGCTTTGGCATTGTTGTATACTTTCTTCAGGCTTCTAACACAACTCGCTCCAGCAAACTCCACAGTGGGCTTGCAAGTCTTTGGCCTTGAACCGGTGCTACCTACATCCCTGATCCCTCTTGTGCTGCAACTTCCACCTTCCCAGGCTGAGAAGCTACCAGACCCTCCAGCTTTTCAGGGTGCAGGCAGCCACTGTGGACTCTTCCGTGTGTAATCTTGTGGGCCCACCCTGTGATCCTCCCCTTGCAAAATTATGTGTATCTTTCCTGTTTTCTGTTCTTCTAGAGAATGGTAACTAATCTAAACACGAAGCATAAAAGAAATAGCCACAAGTTTATACTGATGTAAGCAAATCATTCAATAAATAGATAAGTGAATACATAGACAGTGAAGAAACAAATCTTCCTTGCAGAAGAATTCTAAGTAAACCGATTATGTAGGCTTCCGAGTGCTATCTTTCCACGTGGGCTGTGCCTGGTGCACTCCTTCTGCAGTTAAGGAGGATATTCTGAAGTTAAGGGGGGAAAGAGTATCTTTGCATTGAAGAGAGATGACAAATGCTTGATCTTCTGTCCACCAGATGGTGAAGGGTCAATATAAACAGTGTATCTAGAAAGTGCCAGAGATTGAGCACACAGGTTAGTAACGTGTGCTTTTGTCTTTATCTTTGGAGTCTTCTTTCCCTGAGCTCATAAGACCAATTTAATAATGAGAAAAACATTAACTACATCCCACTGCACTAATATCCTACAAAATACCTCACCAGATTAAGACCATTAAGAGGAGAAATGACAGCTAAATGTAATATGGTTTCCTAAGCAGAAAAAGGAAAATAGGTTTAAAAAAAAAATCTGAACAAAATGTTAACTTTCACCAATAGTAAATATTAATATTGTTTCATCAAGTTGTGATTAATGGTCCACACTAATATATGTTAGTAATAGTACAAACTGGGTATTTGGGAACTTTCTAGTTTTTGTAAGTCTAAAACCCCATTCCAAAAACTCAAGTGGAACAAAAAGAATCAAAAGATGAACTGAATTGCCTGTTTCAGAATGCCAGTGGGCCCAGGCACCGACAGACCAACCCCACTCCCAAATTACTGGCAACAGCTGCTCAAGTCATGTTAGTTGCTTTTTCGTTGCTGAAGCAAAATATCTGACACCTACAAGCTAAAGGAAGCAGGGTTTTTGTTTCAGCTCACAGATTGTGGAGCTTTCACTCCATAATCATCTGGCTCTAAGACAGGGTGGCCTGGCAGACAGGCACTGCAGAGGAGAGACAGGTCGTGAAGGGTAGATGGTAGCAGAGCAAGCATCAAGCAACCACAGCTCCGTCTATCTATCCCTTATGTCTACCTTATCTAGCCCACTTAAAGGAGGCAGGAAAACACCCTTACTCACGCCCTTAATCCTAGCACCACTGATCCTAGCACCGCACTGTGAATCAATCCCAGGGTCATGTACTAGATCCAGCTGCCTCTGGAAAGGCCGCATCTATGCCTGCATGAGGCTCTGGAGGCCACCTAGATACAAGTCGTAACAGACCACCAGCACATTCCAACTCTGAGTTCCTCAGGATAATAGCACCCGTGATTCCATGTTCTTCATTCTGAACACAGAAAGCCCCCAGATTCCTTGTTCCCTTACATACAGCCAGCAGGGTGTAGAACTGGCTCATGATTTGCACTCCAGAAAGATGAAAATTGGCTTGTCGCAGCCTCGGGCAAATTCCCCAGCTGTTTCTTCATTTCTAAAATGATAAAACAATAATACCACATAAGGTTGAGATAATTTACAAAAATGCTTGTACAGTCCCCGGTGGCTAAATAGTCTCAGATTAGTCAGTAGCCACCAATATATAAACTGTATATACAGGAAAAACAGAAATGGTGTCTGCCCTCAAAACTTCTTAAAACTAAGGGGATAGACAGAGTGAAGTTGGTGAATATGTAACACAGGGAACTGGCTAAGGACTTGGCCAGAGTTCACAGGGGAACCCAAGCTGCAGCTTGTTAGGGAATTGCTTTCAGAGGTGGAAAGTTTGGAAGGCTCGCCAAGTTGAAGCCTACCATTTACCCTGAGGTGACCCACTTGGCCGTACTCTGACTGGATTTGATTTCCACAGGAGCAGGAAGCTCTGTTTAAATATACTCTGGCCAATTTTCAGCTCACACAACGATTACAATTAGATCCAAACCAGTTTGCATATAATGTGCCCCCAAAATGTCACGAAACGGTAGCCAATTCCTTATTACTTAATAAATCAAGACATTCAGCATCTTCAGATTTACACACAACCCACCTTGGTTTGGTAATTCTAAGACAAACATCAGCTGGGTGTGTCTGGCCTGGGTGTTTCACCATCACGACTTCCCTTCTGATTGAGCAGAATCCCATTGTCTCCGCCGGCATTCACTAGGGTTCTGCTTTGTGACCATTTGGCTATTAAGAGACTTCAAGCACTCATTGTTGGCATCCCTGACCCTCCTTTCCTTTGAAGACTGGCACAGCAACTTCCTGTCTGTCTCTATGCAGCTGGGTAATTTCCTGGCAGAGCAGAGTGGCTTTGGAATGACAGCTCTGGGGTGGAGTTTCCAGTCATCCCACGACTCTAACAAGCTCCTGCTCTCCCAAGCCAGACTCTAACAGGCGCAGAAAGCAAGCGTGCCCAGGTTGCTATACTATCCTATTTTTGTTTTTCTAGAACTTTGGTGCATTCCAATTTCACCATAATTAAAACTCACTGCCATGTTTGTTTGTTTGTTTTTTTAATTTATGTTTTAGTACAGGGTCCCCTGGGTCTCACTGTATAGATTAGATTCATAAAGATTCTCCTGTTATCAGCCTCCCAAGCTCTGGGATTACAAGCATGCACCACCACACCCAGTCACAGTTACAGTCTCAGTGCACCCCGGGGGTGGGGCCAGCATGGCGCCGTGGGGATTGAACTCTGGGTGCTGTACTCTGCTCAAGCAGGTGCTTTAGTTGCTGGGCTGGCCCTGATTGCCATGTTAAGTAGGCACACAACATAATATTGGTCAGCCTTTATGTACTTACTGTGAGTCTGGTGTGTCTAATATCACTGGAAGGAACTTTATATTACACTCAGAAGGAAGTCATTGAGGGTTTCTCTCTATAGCATTATCTTTCCTTAATGCTTTACAATTTTCACAATAGTTTCAGCATTGTGTTTTTAAGATTTTCTTTCTTTTCTTTTTGATTATATAGTTTGTCCTATGTTCACACAGGGAACTAAAGAATTAAAGAGTTACCTGATAGATTAAATCCAAGCACAATAATAATTTGGGTATTCTTAGCTAACTGAAAATTTCAAATATGAATTTCCTATTCAATCTACTCTATTATAAATATTTGATTAATTCTGTTTTCGACCCTTAGAGGAAAGAAAATGTTGAGCATATGTTATGTCTTTGTCACTTTTTGAGGTACTCTACAGGCCTCATGTCGTTTCCAGTGTGAACTGACTATAATCATCACAAACCTGCAGCTTCTTTGGTTTGGGGGCAGTTGTCTTCAAACAGAGGACACAAAAGAACAAAATATCTGATTGGTTCATTGACCCCTGACCTCCATGAGGGTGGTAGCTTCCTAACTGGAGCATTGCTATACTACTACTGAATATATTGTTTTTGTTATATATACATATAACTTTATATATTAACCATTCAGTAAGTGTTATTGACCTCAATGTATGATCCCATATTAAATTTTTGTATCTACTATCTCTGTACACATAGAAAAACTCTCTAAATTCATACTAATATTATTAAAGATGTACACAAGCACTTGGGAATCATTTCTGCCGTTTAGGTCTGACTTTGTCTAATATTTGGATGTCTCACTAACAAAACAAGTACTAAACCGACATTGGAGTTACTTAAACAATCAGGTGACAGGTTAACTCACTGTAAATACTCTTAGCTTCAGAGAACTCTGAATGCAAAAGTAAGAATGAAATATCGTAGAAGCTCTGCCTGCCTGAGCGGACTGAGGGTCCCTTTAGCCCTGGCAAGTCAGGCACACTCACTAATTGTGTGTGATCACCTCAGGACACATCATGTCACATCTGTGGAAGAAGATGAAGCATTCAGTTATTCAGCCGAAATGGATTTATGGAAAACCCATTACAGGCCTCCCTGTCTGATCTGGGGAACACAAAGGATAAGAGAGAAAAGGTTCCTCTCTTGTTGGAGAGATAAGGCTAGCATAGTTAAATACATATAAAAGAATGCAAAGTAGGATCCAATTCAATTGAATAAAAATCTTCCTTTATATATAGATAATTGAATAGCATTATAAATTAATTCAGCAAATGCCTTTTGAACACTAACTGTGCAGGGCTTAGGTAAGCCTATCCAGTTTGTCTTGAAGCTCTGAGCATGAAAACTGCCTGACAGCCAGTGAGTGATAAATTATGAATGGATGGATGAATGAATGAATGAATGAATTTTACCATGCTAAAAAAGCTTACAAAAGAACAAATATATGTTACACATGAGCACAACGCACAGGGTTATGAAACTTAGGTTAGAGAAGATACTACAAATTGACAGTGAGGAACAGAGACAGGGAACATTATTTGAGTAAATTGTGGGGAAGCAGTGGAAGATGAGGTGGTCAAGGTAAAGCTTAAGAAGCATTTGGCAGTGGGAACCGTAATAAAATTCTAAAATACACAGCAACTTAATGGAGCATTCTGTTATTGAGACTAAATTAGACAATGGTACCAAGTAGATTAGAATGGGAAGAAACAGAGAGAGAAAGACTAGTCAAGAAGGGCCTATCACAGTTGTGTTAGATAATAGGAATTGAGCTTGATCTAGGATGAACAATAGGATGGGAAAAACAAGTAGGCATGAAATATGCAACAAGAGTAAGCTGTTTGGGTTTAGGGTTAGAATGTGTAGGGGATATTGGTTTAGGGAAGATGTAAGAAAAATTCAAATTGCCAGTTGTCTTTGTTACTTTTTGCTCATTGTTGGGACAAATACCTGACACTCAGAACCAAGGAAGGAAAGGTTTATTAGCTCACAGTTACTGGAAGTTTCAGTCCATATTCGGCTGGCCCAAGGCTGAGTGGAACAGGGCAGAGAGCATCCAGTTCATGGTAGTGGAACAGAAACAATCATGACAGAGGTAACCAATGAACCAGGGGAGCAGAGAGCAACAACGTGAGTCTATCTCTCTGTCTCTATTTATATTATATTCGGGCTCTCTGCCTCAGCCTATCTGCCTTAGGCTACACCTGTATCACAGAAGTACTCACACCATAATCCCAACAGTATTAAAACACATGATCCCAGTGACTCATGAGTCAAGTCTCAATATGTAGAAGTCCCTGCCCCATGACTGCATGAGGCTTTGGGGGGATAACTAGACATTAACCATAACATTCCACCCCTGGACCCCCAAAGTCTCATACACCAATGAGAAAGATTATTTTAGCAAAGTAATGTGTAGAATAGGGGAGGGATGAAAGAGACAGCTCTTTCCATTTTCCCTTAAAGAAGAAAAGTGTATAGTAGTATAAGGGCTTTCGTTTTGGGCCTTGAAGCAGGAAGGCGAGGGTTTAGGCCATGAACTTAGCATAGACACAAGGATGTTAAGACCATTGTCTAAATCATCTTGTGTATATAAGTGAATGGTTTTGCCCTGGTCATGTTCCCTAACTTTTCTGCTTACTGTCTCTTCGTTGTTTAATCCTTAAGTTCTTGATTTCCATTTAGCTGTGTTATGCCTTTCCCTTTTTATTTCTTCTTTTGAGTTCTTGACACTGAGGACAGTAATGTATGATACTAAAATCATGCTTGGAATGCTTGTCATTCTGGTCTTTTAGATGTCTGCTGCTTCTAATGTCATATCAATTATTGCTATACTCTCAAGTAAATGTTTGTTTGTTTTTTTTTTTGTTTTGTTTTTTTTTTTTTTTTTTTTTTTTTTTTTTTTTTTTTTTTTTTTTTAAAGGGGGTAATAAAAGAGAATAAGAGACAAGGAAAAAAATGTCATAGGATTGACAAGCTACAATTTTGTATATGGTCAGATTTCTAAATTTCTATGTAAAAATGTGTAACTTTTTAAAATCACATTCTATAGGGATTTATTAGAATATCAATGATTGATGGAAAATACCCATTTCATGTTAAGTCTAAGGTGTTTGATATTCAGAAAGACAGTGATATTAAGCTCAAGTACCTATGTTATAGAGTAATAGTATCACTAAGTTTCTCTTCTGGAGGGTTAAGAATGTAAGTTTGCAGACCAAAAAATTAGAGAAAAAGAAGGGCTACAAGATAGCCAATATTGTGGTCCTAGCCCTGCTAGGTCAGTGAGGACTGAGGGCATAAGAGAACCTGTACTGTAACTCCTGTAACTCAGTGGTATGACAAACTTTCTGCCCAAGGAGATTATGGGGCCACAGAGAAAAGGGATCAATGATGTACAGTGTGTCTAACAAGAGTCACCTAGAGAGAAAACATTCTCTCAGGCTTTCACAGAGAGCAAATTAGTCAAGCAATGGCCATGACTCATCCAGCTGGCTGACACTGACAAAAGTTGTACAAAATACTGTACATGATTTCAAGGTAAATCCTGAGGGGACTTGACTGACCTTGTCAGATACAAAAGTTCCATATTTTGTTATACAGGTCTTGCTTTAACTTGGCTTAACCATCCAGTAGAAAAGTTTAATCACAAGGTATAAAAAATAAAGTCATGTTAATATGCTTAGCTGTAAAAGGCTCAAGTCAACAGCTTCCAACATTGCCAGTTCTGCTGATAACCCACTATTATTATGGACTATTGGACTATACATGCAACTAATGTCTCTTAGTTCAATGAGAAGAAATATTTGTACTAATAGTGTCTAGAAATATTGTTATGTCTGCATCTTGTACTCTGAACAGCTACTATGAAGACAACAATATGCATTATATTGATTATTGTGGCTGCCCTACTAACATGTTTTGAAAATGTTTCATTGTTATTTCTTTCTTATTAAAATTATAAAAAAAAAGAAACAACAATGTTACTATTTTAACCAGTAAAACAGAGCAGGCTCATTGGCCAAGCTCTGCTTATATGTTGCCTATTAACCACAGTTACTTAATCAGAGACCACTTGTATTTGTTAAAACAATTCTTTAGCTGCTAGGTCTACACAAGAACAAGCACAGAACTACTTGGTGAGAATGAAGAGTTATGTTTTTCTTTGTAATCTGGGAGCCTGAGATCTGTAGTAACCGCTTCAGCATTTGGTCTGTTTTTTGTATGTTTTCAATCTCCATCCAAGCAAGAAAGAATATTAAATGCCATGATTTTATTCAGGATCCTATATGGAGGTGATAAATCACACTCAGATGTGTATTTTGGAAAATGTTATTTTCTAATGAAATTTTTATTTAAGGCTAAGTGTCAGGAAAATTAGGATCTCCAGTAAAGTAAAAGGACACAAAAATAATTTTGTTTGTTTGAAAGTGTCAATAAAATTCTAAATTATTTCTAATAAAGAGAAGAAGTTTTACAAAGCAAGAGAAATAAATGAAAGAATAATGAAATTTTTATTCCATTATTTCTGTGAATTCTCTTTGTTTCATTGTGACATTGATATATGGTCAATTCTAGGGGAAAAAAAATAAAACTCATACCAACAATATCAACTTTAGCAAATCTCATCATTAGAGTTAGTAGTAATATGTCATGGCTGATTTTGAAGTTGGATCTTGTTTAAAATGTTGTAGAACAAGTTGTATTACTTCCAAGACCACTTTGAGGATTTGATGAAAGATATGTATACTATCCTTAGGAAAATGTGCACCTTCAAATAAATGAAGAATGTTGAATAAATTGTCTTTATGTTAACACCCGCTGCTGTAAGAACTGAGTGTAGCACTTTAAACAAAATACATAAACATAAATATTGATCATAAAACTACACCAACAAAATGTTTTTGGTCCTTGGCTAAGTTTAATATCATCATCATCATAATTCTTCCAATTTTACAGGTATTTTAAAGAAATGTGTGCTCTTTATAAAAGTTAGTTGTGGGCATCACATGTGAAAAAATCTCTACCTAATGATCCAATAATGCAATAGGACACAATTCATTTTACCTAGGGTTCCATGTTTAGGCAGTCATTGTGCTTGCCCTTCTACTATGAGTCCCAAATGGTGCTAAAATATCTCTAAAGAATAACTCAGAGGGCTGGGGAGATAGCTTCGTGGCATAAATTCCTTACTGGCAAGTGCAAGGTCATGAGTTTGAACCCCGGTCTTGCAAAAAAAAGAATAATGCAAATGCATAGGGACACTGCAGGATACCCTAAATTCTTCAGAAAACCATAGCAACATATGTCAGACACCCTGAGAACTACCAGTTCAGGGAAGCTCACCTCAGTATGTTAGACAACCGTGCATCCTTTTCAGAGATGTCCAGACTGTCTCTGTAAAGCCGGGCCTGACCTTTGCTATGATAGGAAGGAAGTACTGCCTGGAAATCAGTGTGGAGCAGGAAATGATAACATTAGTTTTCAGAAGGTTAATACACGATGTGCACAGAACCCAGCAAGCACACACATCACATTAGGATATTGCCAAAATAAGAATAAAGACAACAAAGAGTGAGGCGATATCAAGTGTCGTTCAGTTAGGAGTGGGAGAGAGCAGTGTGGTACCACTGAATTTAGCCCCAAAAAAGAAGAAAATTTCAACAAGTGGGACAGAGGAAGAGGGTTTCTCTAGAAAAGACCAGCGAGAATAATGGCTCAGAGCATGACAATGAACATTTTGTTTGGGTTAGGAGAGAAAAGCTTTTGGCTGGAAAGGGGAAGGATGAAGAGTGGACAGAGGTAGCTCCATGTTGCAAAAGCTGCAACTGCTTCCTCATGAGCACATATTGGAAGCTTCTGGGCAAGGGAGAGGTGGACTTTAGAAAGCTTATTGCAGAGTTAGGAAAGGCAAGGTAAGCCTGGGAGTCCAGACTAAAGACATACTGAAGATGACCAGTTTGTGTCTTGAAAGAGATCTCCTTTTTTGCATAGAGTATGTTTTACTAACCTAGATACTGATATGTTTAGCAGAAGCCTGGTAATTGAGGCACTGAATAAGTTTTGCATTTGAGATACCTGGGGGTAGGGACATTTCTCTCACGGTAACCATGGAGAAATATCCAACAGTGGCAGAGAGAGGTCAAACTTACGGTGTTGATTTTGGAGTCATCCACCTAGAAATGAAGGAACTGTCAAAATAAAATTTCACAGCTTCCAAGTATAGACTGGGAAGAGAAGCAGCCCAATGACAGGTCCCTGGGGACTGCCACCCCTGGGAGCAGAGTATGAGCTGCTGGCAGAAAAGGCAGAAAATACAGATGAGCTAGGGCGGGGCGGGGATCAGAGGGAGCACTATCCGAGGAAACAAAGCGGGGCAGATGTGCAGGATGCAGATGCCGGCTGCGGCATTAGACAGACGGGAGCTAATCCTACGGTGAAGACTGGCTGTGGCTGCTAGCAAGCCCCTGGTGATCTTGGAGAGCTGATTTTATGGAGGATGCCAGATTGGTTTGGAGGCGACCACAGAGACAGTGTGGGAGAAATTTGGCGATGAAATAGGCATGGAAGGAGAGAGCTGTATGGGGAAAAAGTTGGAGGAAAGATGATTTGGGGATAGGGCAAATGTTATAGCAAGAGCTAGAAATCATATCCATCAGCACACAGGAAAAAGAATTCGTCCTTCATGTTTCTAGAAGGTGGGAAGAACTGGGATTAAAGACATGGCCGGGTCCCTTTCTCCTGCCCTTCCCTGCTCCTTTCCCTCCTTTTCTCCTTCTCTTCACCCATTCTGGGAAGATGAAGAGTGATGAAGCCATGGGTTGGGAGTGATTCCAAACTAGCTGAGGACATCCATACAGAAGGGGCTTCAGGGAGGGACTGAAGGCCCATGTGCCCTGGGGAGGAGCCCTGCAGGGCCAAAGGAGGGGAAGGAGGCTATGTGAGTGTGCATGCGTGTGTAGGTGAGTGTGTGTGTGTGTGTGTGTGTGTGTGTGTGTGTGTGTGTGTGTGTAGGGGGCGTGGATAGACAATCCAATGTGGGGTGTGGATCAAGGTGGGGTGGACACAGGACTTTGGTGACAGTGTCACCAGGAGAATGGGGTGAAGATTAAGTATATCTCCCTAATTTGTGATATATTTGGTAATTTGATTGGTCTTCCTAAGCAGAAGAAATCCCAGTCCATTCCACCCCCTTCCCCCATTACACAGACCCTCCGCACCCCATTTTAACGTGCATGGCCTGTGTGTGTGTGTGTGTGTGTGTGTGTGTGTGTGTGTGTGTGTGTGCATGTATACACACTGTCTGGGAGGACAGGGATATGTATGCCTGCAGTAGATAGGACACAGTATGGGTGTGACAGTGTTAGGAAGAATAGGGTATGCGTATGACTACAATCGAGAAGATCACAGAGACACATACCTGAGTAGAGCAAGGGATGAATACACCTACAGAATGACATGTGTATCCCTCAGTAAAGAGGAAAGTGGTGCTTGTGGCACAGTGGAGAAGACGGCTATGTGCGCTCATGCAGTGGAGAAGCCATGGGTGGCACGCAGCTGCAGTCAGAGGACACGGAATTCAGACACTTTCAGCAGGAAGCACTGGGGATGCAGCAGAGTAAAGAGGAGATGCAGATAACAGCAGCAGATAGGACAGAGGATGCACACGCCTTTGGCCAAGAGGACGGGGGCTGCATGCGTCTTCAGCAGAGCCCTTCTTTAATAGCAACACACACAGCTAGCATGAGTTGGCTTTTCCATCATGTTATTTAGCAAAAGAAATCTGCACAGGTAGCTCAGGCCAGGAGCGCAGGTAGGAAAGTATGGAAGCAGAATCTGTCCTTGTTCTAGGAAATACTCAAAGGGGGCTGCGCCAAAAAGACCTAGAGGGAGCTCAAGTGGATTCCCTTGGCAGAACTGGGGGCAAGTTGGCATTCGTGGAATGACAATACAAGCACATACCCCCTGCACAACACAAGAAACCATGAGCTCACACGAACACATAGGTGATACATTGGTTTCTAGAAATCAGTGAGGAATTGGATTTATGTTGCTTGAAAATAGCTACCACAAAATGTCTACCAACTACAAAGGCACCAAGTGTGGCCAGGCCAACAGCACTTTCACCAAACATTACAAGTGAGCGTCATCAGGAACAAGTGAAATGGGGATCCATGTCATCAGATAGGCTGCCAGGAGAACGTGGCCTCACACCTGTGACATCCCTGCTAGAGACACCTAGCCTGAAGCTAGCAATCAGTACACTTCAGGTTAATGATGACATTATACAAAACAACCTTCAAATCCAGCAAAACCTTCCAACAGGCCATACCAGTTAAGGGAAGTTGGAGGAACCATTCTGAATTGAAAAACAGTAGACACTAAGGTTAAAGATGGTAAGTGCATCTAAAGTGGACCCACTTGTTAGAGAAGATGTTACTAGGACAACTGCCAAGACATGAACAAGACCTGAGGATCAGGCAGGTGGCCTAATGGATTGGTACGGATTTCTTTATTTTGATGGCTATGCATCATTTATTCAACAGCTGCTGTTATACGAAGAAGTGCACATTAAGTTGTGTGTGTGTGTTGGGCTGATACAGTGTCTGGTAATTTACTCTCAAATGGTTCAGGGAGAAGTACTTGAAATATTTAATACGTTTCAGATTGTTTCAAAATGTGTATGAAGTGTTTTTAGTTAAAAACATACATAGTGCTCTCATCAGTTTGCTATTGCCATGGTAGGCTTCTCCTCCAAGTTAGCTATTTCTGCCCAGCCTGGGCATTTGATTGACAGCACACAGAACTCATGGGGGATCAGCTAGAACCCTGGCTCTAAGCGCCTCTGCATCTGCAGAGCTGCCTAGGCAAGCCCAGCCCTAGGCTGTAGAGCCCCAGATAGACCACAGATGCAACTCAAATCTTTGTGGAGAGCCACCCATTGGAAGTGGCTAGAGTGGCACTGGGTGCAGCCATACAGTACAGAACTGGGCTGCCAAGGGGACTTGAGCCTGTGATTGGCAAACCCCTGGTTCTAACTCTTTAATAGAAAGCCATCAGGTTCAGGAATCTGCTAGGTGTAGGCTAGCAACGGCAAACCTTCGAGAGCTTTCAGTGACAACCAAGAACCCATAGAGCCCTGTGTGTCATAGGTTCCCACTCCTTCTCCAGGCCATTGCTGCAGCCTCTGTCACCATCAGCAGCACTGCTGTACCTGCAGTGCTGACCCCAGCAGAAGGGAAGCTTCACATTCTGCTCCTGAATGCCTAGGCACCATGAGCCTGATATCTAGTCACTAGGGCATCTATCAGTGCCATGGAAAACCAAGCCCCATACAGGTTTGATGGCACAAACAGTAGAAAAGCAATTACTCAAGCCAGCCTTCCAGACCGCATGTGAGTGCACCCAGCTGGGCCTAGACCACATCCTTATCACAACGTCTAAGAAGCTCAGGAATGTAGTGTTTAGCTCTCAAACTCCTATATTGCAGAAAGCTAGAGGGAGGATGAGATAGGTGCTGAATGCCAAGCTATTGTATTCATTACAGGAAGGAAGGGGGAGGAGGAGGGAGAGAAGGGCAAAGGGGAAGCAGCAAAGGGAAGCAAGGGAAGGAGGGAGGGAGGAAGGAAGGTAGAAGGGAAGGAAAAAGAAAGGAAAGGAAGGGAGAGCAAAGGAGAGTGATGAAATGGGAAAGGAAGGGAAGAGAAGGGAATGGAGAGCAGAGGAGATGGATGGGATGAGAAGGGAAAGAGAGGAGAAGGGAAGGGAAGGGAAGGGAAGGGAAGGGAAAAAGAGGGAGGGAAGGAAAGAAGAGAGAAGGAGGGGAGGAAGGGAAAAGAAGGCAGGTGGAAAGGGAAGGAAGAAAGGAAAATATAAAAAGGAAGAAAGGAAGACAGAAAATAAGAAGGAAGGAAGGAAGGAAGGAAGGAAGGAAGAATTTTTCACATCATGAGATGGAGGCAAGGAAGAGCTGTAGCTTATTTAAACAATGGAACACTACACAATGATGACACAGAATGAACTACAGCTACCAAAACCTTCGCAATCTTAATATGATGTGCCAACAGGAACTAGTTTAAAATAATTCATGATGATTAAAAATGCCACAAAATAAACAAAAGAAAACACAAATATGTGCTAAAACTCTGAAAGCATGGGCCCTGTTAGAATTATAGATCACACTAACCAACATGAAAGAAGGGAGAGAACCCAGTGGATCTGAGAAGAGTACATGACTTGCTTGTCTATTGTTACATAAGAGACCAGTCTGAGCTTAGTGACTTTAGAGCCATAGTTATTTATTTGTTTGGGGTTCTGTGGAATGACAGTTGGGCAGATCTCAGTTGGGCTGACTAATGTCTACTCCAGATGTTCGCTGTGCTCACTGGCCAGTTAGGGCCAGTTGGTTTGCCAGCTGGGCTTAGTAGTCCCAGATGTCCTTTTGCATAGTTCTAGGGTCACAGCTTTTATGCCCGGACCTCTCCCTTTATACAACTTCCCTGTTCGTGGACTCTCTCATCTTCTAGGACTAGACTTTTTCACATCATGGTGGAATTCCTGGATGATGAGAGAGAGGGGAAGCTGCAGCTTCCTCTCACAAGTCCTGCACATCATCGTGTTGTGTCTTTCTATCACACCCTGCTGTTGGGAGCAAGTCATGGGCCACCTCAGCCCCAGAGGAGGCAGAGGTTAAGCCTTCATGGGAGGAGCTTCCAGGAATTTGCTTCACACTTGATGTTTCACAGAGGAGTGAGCATTGGCTATTACACCAGTCTACTTACCATCCCCATGAAATATCAACTAATTAACTTAGACTACAGAGCTTATTTTGGCACATAGTTTTTAAGGTTCAGCCCATAATCTGTGGGTCCCACTATTTTGGTCCATGGTGAGAAATTATATCATAAAAGACTCTTCTGGCCTGGAAGCAAGAGGAGAACAAGCCCTGGGCCCCAAAATCATCTCTAACGCGTCCCTCAAAGACCCAGGCACACTTCCCACGAGGCCTGGCATTTTAACATTTCTCAAACTCCAAAAGCACCACTTAGGGCTTTGGAAGATTAGTGACCCAAACTACAGGACTTGTAAAGTACATTATTTAAGCAAATCTAGCAACAACCATATGACTTGATAATACCAGGCAATAGTTGCTTTATTTCCCATCCTTGGTCTTAATGTGTGAAATGTGACTATGCATTTATTTATGCCCTCGTTGTCCCAGAGATGAGCAGGATCATGTCTCTTTAGAACCTCATTACTGTATTCAACTGTCTTTTGAATTCTAGAATATAGCCCACAGACTTAAAAAAAAAAATTCACCTCATGATAAAGAGCAAGCTGTATTTGTAGAAGAGTTTTCTCAGTATAGCAGGGATTCATGGCCGAGCAAAAGCTGGAACTCAGTGCATCTAGGATGTACATTTTAGGCACTTATTTATTGCCACTGGTTTTCATAGAGGTCGATGTGATGTTTTACTTAACTCTGTCATCATTATGATTCAGGGCTTTACAGGCAGAAGGTGAGCTAGGCTAGTCCATATGGGAGCCACATTAGAGTAGAAGGTATGGGGTCCTGGGATGGGGTCCTCTGGAACAAGGACCAGAGAGGAAAAGGGAGTTCACATGGCACCCCACACTCAACTGCAGGACCTACCTGTGAGACGCAGTCATTGTTCAGACCACAGTGTAGCAGCCAGTACTGCAAATGGTTCCAGGCCAGCCTGTGTCAGGAAGAAAAGAACCATCGGACATTACAAGAACCTTTTGCTAAGGATGCAAATGCTTTAGGGATCAAGCAATCATGATACCAAATTAGTCCATTAATATTAGTCAATTAATATTCTACCGCCAAAGCCACAGAAAGTAGGAGTGTTGTTCTTTTTTGTTTTGTTTGTTTTTATGTGTTTGGTATTGGATCTCACTATGCAGCTCCGACTTGCAGTGATTCTCCTGTTTTCAGCCCGCCTAATGCTGGCATTACAGGCATGTGCCACCATGCCAGGTCTAGGTTGTTGTTCTTAGCTTGCAAGAAAAAACAATAACACCCAGTTCAATCCCAGCAATGCTTATTCACAATGATCAGGGCGAAGTGGGGCATGTAGCCTCTCTAAGGGCTGCTGGCGATGACAGCCAGATGAGGAGAGAGCAACAGCACCAGAGTGGCCTCCCTGCAAAAGCACGGTGCTGCACCCTCTACTAGGAACTTCGGGTTTGAGCAGGTACCAGGCTGAATTGGGCACACAGGTGAGCATAGCTGGAGGACTTCCCGGAGTATCTTAAAAGGACTCTGTGAAAAGCATCTTCTAGTTAAGGAGATGCGGAGCTTCAATCCATTGAGATCTGAGTTTTAATCAAAAGACCCTCGTTCCTTTCCTGGTTGGCATTACATTTATCTTTTCTTAGCAGGGATACAACTGACATTTAGAACCTCTTTAATCACAACATCTTTATGGGCTCTACATAAAGCTAACTTCAAATTCTAGAGCCTCAGGACACTGAAAACATGTTTAGAGTGAGCTTTATTCAAGTATGGAATTTAGTGAAACCGTTCCAGGGCAATCTAGCCCTCTACCAGCTTTGGGCCTCTGTGTGGCTGTGTTTTCATTTTTTTTTTCTAATATGTATTGTGGCCAGCTCAGCCTGTCCTGCAGGTGGGGCTGTACAGCATGTGGTGCCAGGGATTGAACCTCGGTCCCTGCAGTTACCTAAGCTTGCCTGAGCAGGCACTTGGGACCACTGAGCCATCTTGCAGGCCCTTGTGTTTTCATTATTAGATGATGGTGACAATCAGCTGTGATCATAGTTCTGATGAACTTTCCTCTTCATTCTTACATCCACCCAACACTGAATCCCAAATTCTATTTTCGATAAGTGGTATTAAATTACAACCCATGTATAATAAAACACTAATTTTAGACGTGCAAACCGGTAGATTTGGGTGAATCCATAAAACGTTATACATTTTTACCAGCCCAAAATATTTCCTTCTGTCTTTTGCAGTCAATCTCCTAGCTTTACTTCTTGGGCCCTGGCAACCATAGATATGTGCTCTATGCCTGTATCTTTCTTAGAATTTCTTGTAATGAGTGGAATCAAACAGGCTGTAGGCATTTTTCTTTGGGTTTTTCCTATAGCACAATGCATTGGAGACTCACCTGCACGGTTAAGTGTCTCAGTAGCTCATTCCTGCTTGTTGCTAGGTAGATTCCTTTATGTGTGTGCGCTGCTTTACTCATTGACAGATGCTTGCATTGTTGCTACTTCTTTGACTATAAACATTTATGTCCAGGTTTTTGTAACAACGTATGTTTTTAGTTATTTAGGATAATATCAGGAAATGGCTTAACAGGTCATAAGGAAATTAGAGATTTCGATTTCTAAGAAACTGGCCAACTGTTTTACATTGATGATTCCCATATCCTTGAGAGATGAGTTCTACTTGCTCAGAATATTCCTAATAAATAGTACTTCAGGATAGTCATGGAAAGAAGAGGTGAGGGAGAGAAATGCACAAAAATGGGTTGCTCTTGAAACAAACTCAACTGCTTTAATGAAGAGAATTTTGGAATTTTGATCCTGGAAGCAAGAGTGAGATAAGAAAAAAAAAAAAAAAAAAAAAAAACAATGAGGAAAAAAAGCAATTAGAACTTTTAAAACAGTTAATGTGTGCGGAAGCAAAAGTAGATCTAGGCTGTGAAGATGGGCTACGGTGGACAGAGCTGGACAAAGTAAGTCTGGCTGAGTGAGCAAGCCAATGGTCAAGAAAAACAGAAATGATAACTAAGAGGATGGGGCCTGGCGGGATGGCTCAGTGGTCTAAAGCGCCTGCTTGGGAAAGCTTGGGCAGCTTCAGGGACTGCGGTTCGATCCCCGGCACCACATGCTACACCAGCCCTGCCCTCGGGGCGGGCTGAGCCAGCCATAAAAATGAGTGAATAAACAAATAAAGGTTCTGAAACAAGAAAAAAATAAATAAATAAATAAAAAGATAACTAAGAGGATGAAAGTGTTGAATACAGGCCATTTTCAAATATTCAAATAAATAAATGCATATACATATACGTTCAAATATATATGTTTAGCTATAGTGCCTCCTTGCCATTAAACAGGGATCTATATTCTGAATATCAATGAACTATTAATATACCCAGATGGCACACATCTACATAAGGACATATAGCACAGTGCAATGTCTGAAACCTTGATGTACAAGGAACCCCCTGAGGATCTTCACAAGAGCAAGTCCTAATCCAGCAGGACAGGTCTGGCTTTTGACATTTCCGCTGAAGTTCTGGGAGAGTAGAGTATTACTGGGCTGCAGATGAAGTATAAGACTGCATGAGTTCAAACCCTTCCTCCAGGACATACAGCTGTGTGGCCCAGGGCCTATGTGTTAGCCTATGCCTCAGCTGTTACCACTGTGGGAGTGGGGGGTACCGGCATGGGGTGTTGTGAAGGTTACTGTGGCTTCTATACATCAAGTATTTACATTAGATCCAGGCACATAGTAGGTGATCATGATGCTCCTCTCGTTTTTAGTAGGTTCCTGCATCCAGGGCAGTTGTATGTCTACCAGCCGTGATCTACGCTGATCTGAGTTTTGCTTCTCCCAAGTCCCATGCTGCAGTTCTGGTGGCAACCGCTGGTGCTGCTAGCGGAGCTAATTAAGGGACACCATTCAGAGTTACAAGTCTGTGACTGCTGGGGAAAAAGGCAATGCAACGAAAGGATGTCACACAGGGAGAGATTAACCGTTCGTTGTGCTTCACCTGGTAGAAATGTCACAGGTTCAGCCCTGCGGGGTGATGGGGGATATTTCTACATGCAGGGGCGATGCGGGAAGGTGCATGTAAAAGCATTTCCAGGCTAAGCTGAAGGCCCTGTTGATAGTTCAGAGCGCTGCGCTGGTCTGCCCTTCTCCCCACGAGAACCAGGCTGTCCTGCAGCCCCAGCTGCCGGTGCAGAGTCTCTAGTGTTGTCTGCATCCTACCCCCTTTCATCTGCCTCCAGCACCCGCATGGATGCCCTAATTGGTCCTTTGGACCCAGGCCTCTCTGGCCTGTCGGCTCAGCTCTGTGTACACGGCCCACTTTCATCCCGCTGCTTGCTTGGCACGCTGTTTTATTCTCAGAGTTTTCTGATGTTAGAAAGCAGCTTGTAGAGTTTGGATGGTCTTCATGCCGTGTCTGCCGGCCTGTTGGTAACTGTATTAGAAAAACAGCTGTTAATCCCGATTAGGTTCTGATTGCTAATTAGCAGCTACCTGTCAGGATCAAGGAGCCCTCTTCCTGGTCCCGACAGCTATTTCTCATGCAACTGATAGACTTGGTTTCCATGAGAACCGTTTAACTAGATGCCTCTTCCACAAAAACTCTTCTGTGGCTCTGATAATATCTCTGCAGTGCCCTCTGATGTCCTTGTCCATTTCCCTCCTTCCTGATTCCCTGCATTTCATTGTCCAGCCGGATTTTCCAAAGGAAACTATTCTGTCGCTATTGTCACTCCGTGCAAGCACGCTCTCCCCATTGAACTCAGGCTCAGAAGCATGGTTTAAATGCCCTCTTTATACAATGTGTGTTTTCCTGTCTGGTTGGTTTCCTGTCCTGGAGTTGGCAAACTATGATGTGAGGGCTGAGCCAGGCCTGTTGCCCACTTTAGGCATGAAAGCCTATATCTCACGATGTCTGTGATGTGACTCAATCAAGTTACCACAGCAGGGTGGTTGTCACAGGGACCTTAGGGCTCATAGCCCACAACATCACTGCCTGGTCCTTTGCAGAAGCAATGTGCTGACTTCTGACCTATGTTTTCGCAAAGTCTGGTTCCCTAGAGCAGCACCATCCCTGGGCAACTTACTAGAACCTCAAACTTTCAGGCCCCACCCCGAGCTACGGACTCAGAAGCTCAGAGGACCCAGCCTAGTGATCTGGATTTTAAAGTTTATTTGAGAGGCTAGGGAGATAGCTCCGAGGCACAAGTGCCTGCTGGGCAAGTGCAAGGTCGTGAGTTCGAACCCTGGTCCCACAAAAATAAATAAATAAATAAATAAATAAATAAAAGTTTATTTGAAAATATTTTCATTGAAAAATAACTATCACATCATTAAATCATGACTATACATTAAAATTATTCAGTGTGATGATTTGATAGGTACATGTGCCATCTAATAATGATCATCATCAGATTATTTAATATTAATCATTGATTATCATCCATGCCATATAACAGGATTCTCAGAATTTGTTCAACTTGTAACTCAGTCTGGACTCCTTGGTTAATATTTCTACCCACCAGAATTTCTAAATTAGTAAATATTTAATTAATGAAGTTTGTGTATGTTCCAGGGATACAATGTGATGAGCTGATATTGTTGTATATTGTATCATGATTCCCACAGTCAAATTGTTTAGCATGCCCGTCACACCCACACTGAGCGCTAGATCTCCAGAACTTGTTCCTCTACCAACTGACGATTTTTATCCTTCCATCAGCATCTCTAGTCTTCTAGCTCCTAACAAGCCTGTGTGATTTGCTTACACAAGAGGGTGTGAGAACCACCAGCCTCCTCCCACTGAGCCTGGAATTGTTCATTCCATGCTGAGACATGAAGCACAGTCAAAGTGGTGAATCACAAAGATATGTATCAGCTCATCTTCTCCCATATCACACCTGTATCTGGAGAGCTTACAGGGAGGAGAGTTAATCAAAGATTGAGTAAGTGATATTACCCTCAACTGCTGGAATTCTGTGATATCTCATTAACTACACCCTTGGGACCTGATGGAAGTTAGCTAGAAATTTGCATCTCCCCTTGTGTAAACTGCCCCATCACATTCTGGGCACATTTTTCTACGTGGACTACTCGACACTATATGATTTCTTTGTATTTCTTGACATCTATGCTTTATATTATCTGCTACATTTCTTTACTAATTTATAGGTTGTTTTACTGTAGATTTAGATAGGAAAATATTTTCCTATCAATATGTTGATAGGAATATCAAAATATTATTTGTGATTTCTGTGATGATTTCTTGTCTCTGTCTCTGTCTCTCTGTCTCTGTCTCTCTCTCTGTCTCTCTCTGTCTCTGTCTCTCTCTCTCTCTCTCTCTCTCTCTCTCTCTCTCTCTGTCTTTAACTTTTTCTAGCACATCTACTAACCAAATGTTGGAGTTCAGAGTTCAGGGGTGACCTCTTGTGCTAATATTTTTGCCTTAATATTCATCACTTTTTATTGCATTTTTGGAAAAACCATTACTTCTATCTTCCAACTCACATCATTCAGCTACTTAACATTACTATTTTGATATTTTATAAAATATTGATTGATTGATTGATTGGTTGGTTGGTTGGCTCAGCCCGTCCTAGGGGTGAGGCTGGCACAGCACCTGGTGCCAAGGATAGAATTGCAGTCCCTGCACCTACCTAAGCTTGCCTAAACAGATGCTTTAGACTGTTGTGCCATCTTGCCAGCCATAAAACTTTTAAGATTCCTGTTCATTTTGTAGTAACTTACTTTTTAAATGGGTACAATAATCTCAAAATTATTTTCTGAAAGTATTGAGATCTTCAACTTCTTTTCTTTTTTCCCCCTCTAGTAACTACTTTCTTCCAGATCAGCTCTGCTTTTCTCAAATATCTCAGTCTTGTCTGTTTATTCTTGAGTTTGAGAGTTTACTCTAGACCCAGTGTTGGCAAATTATGGCCATGGGTCAAATCCAGCCTTTCTGTCACTTGTTTCTACAAATAAAGTTTTATTGCAACGCAGCCATACAATTCATTCCTTCATATGCCATCCAAGAGAAATTTTCTCTGGCCTTTTTTTGCCCTACAGTGGTAGATGTGAGCAGTTGTGACAGAGAATTAAACTATAAAATCAAATGCATTAACTCTCTGGTTCCTCACAGGAACTAGCACCTGCATGAAACTGCACAAAACTTTTCATGGCCAAATAAAAGAGGTACTTCACAGGTTCTCTTGTCATCTTGTTCATTCACGTGCTAGCACAGAAGAGCTGAGCGTTGGCAAGTATAGCGCCCAGCATGGGAACAGAGGGCAGCACGGGTAGCTTACCTTCTGGGTGGGGAGACTCACTTCCACCTGGTAGCAGTAATTTGGGGCATAGACCCATTTCCTTGGCTCTAAGTCCGCTTCAGCAGAGCCCCTATTGGAACTAGTACTTCAGAGAGTCATCTTGTACGTAAACCATCCTCACATGAAAAAATTTCCTGTCTCCTCTTTGTGAGCATCAGGAGGAGAGAACATTCTCAGCTCATCTGGCTTTCCCTGGGGCCCCCAAACTCATCTGAAGAATGTTCCCTGGACTGAAAGGAAGCATCTTTTGAAAGCCACCCCTTGAACTTGATCACAAGGGTAGATGACCTGAGCAACTCCTTCTCAGTGGCGAGGACAGTGGAAAGAAGGCCGGCTGGCCCTGATGCCTGCACCTTAGGTAGGCCACAACCTACTGTCTACCCTGGAATCCCTTCAGGATTTATATTTGGCTATAAGCATGAGGTTTCTCAGGACAGGAACTCTCAGACTTGATGTACAAAAGAATCTCCTAAAAGGCTTGTTAAAGCCCAGAGTGGGACCCGAGAGATAGCTCAGGGCACAAGTGCCTGCCTGGCAAGGTCCTGAGTTCAATCCCTGGTTCTGGGGGAAAAAAGCCCAGAGTGTTGGGTTGCACTCACAATATTTCAGAGTCAGCTGGCCTGAGTAAGAGTCAAGAATGTAAAGTTCTTGGGCCGGCCTGAGAGCTCAGTGGACTAAAGCACCTGCTTAGATGAAGCACAGTGGCCCGGATTTGATCTCCACTGTACTGTGCAGGCCATGCCCATGGGGCACGCTGAGATGGCACTTGAGACTGGGCATAGTGGTACACGTCTCTATTCCCAGCATTTAGAAGGCTGAAGACAGGAGGATCACTACAAGTCTGATTTACATTGTGAGACCCTGTAGACCCTGTCCTAAATACAGAAAAAAAGAAAACAATAATAATAATAATAATAATAATAATAATAATAATAAATAAATAAATGTGTAGTTTTTTTGTTTTGTTTTGTTTTTTGAGGGATTGGGGTTCAAACTCACAACCTCACACTTGCCAGACAGGCACTTGTGCCATAGAGGTATCTCTCTAGCCCCAAGAATGTGTATTTCTAGTAAGTTTCTGGGGGCTGCTGGCCTAGGAGTCCTCACTGTAGGGCCTAACTAGAAAAGAAGAAGTATGGCCTGTGGAATCCCTCCTCTTATCCTGGCTTTGAGCTGCAGTCACACACAGATACACATACACACACTTTTCATCTCCCTAGATTTCATCAGTTTTGAGTACACAAGTTATACTTTGTTGTTGTTGTTAATGTATCTGGTTGTTGCAGGGTCTCACTACACAGCTTGGACTCGAGGTGATCCTCCTGTTTTCAGCCTCCCCAGCACTGAGATTACAGACATGCACCACTACACCCAGCTGTGCCCCGCTCAACCCACCCTGGGAGGTGGGGCTGACACAGCATGTAGTGCCGGGAATCAAACCGCAGTCCCTGCCCTTGCCTGTACTTGCCTAAGCAGGCGCTTTAATCCACTGAGCTATCTCATCTGCCCCACAAGTTATACTTCTTTTATTTGCTTTCTGGTAGACTTTATTCTCTCACTACTTTTTCTTAACACTCTCATAGGCATTGAGAAGAGGAAAGAAGGTAAGAACAGGTATTTCATCTTCCATTGTGAGCTAATCCTTGTGATCTCCTTCCATTCTATACTTAAAGAACACTTCTTTCAATCTATATTTAGTAATAATGTGTTAAAGATCACCCATTGAAACTTACCTGAGAGTGCTAATTTAACTAGGTTTCTTTTCCAAATAGTTAACCATTTTTCCCAATATAATTTATTCAATAATCATCCTTTTTCTCATTGATTTGTGATTCCACCTTTAATGTATACCCAGTTTGGGACTGACTTCTTTACTATCAAGTCTATTACATTGATCTGCTTGTCAATAGTTTTGTCAATGCTCACTACCTTAATTATTGAAGTTATACTATCTGGTGGGCAAGTTCTCCTTCATTAGTTTTTACTTTCAATATGCAGTGCCAGGGCCTGGCAGGATGGCTCAGTGGTCTAAAGCACCTGCTTAGGAAAGCTTAGGTGGCTGCAGGGACTGCGGTTCGATCCCCAGCACCACATGCTATGCCAGCCCTGCCCTCAGGGCAGGCTGAGCTGGTCATAAAAATAAACAAATAAACAAACAAAAGTTCTGAAACAAGAAAAAAATACTAAAAATAAAATGCAGTGCCCTTGGCACTTCTTTTCCCTTTTATCTTTAAAATCACTTTGTTACACTCCTCTCTCTCTATTCATCTTGGAGTTTTGCTCAGTGTTTCATAAATCTGTTGAGCGTTTTGTGAAAGAGTGGTGTCATTTTCCAATGCAAAAAAATTATATTAAATTATTCAAGACTTTTTATATAATTCCAGTTTTTATAGTGTTTCACAAATAGGTTACATATCTCCCTAGATATCTTAACTTTTTTGGTAAATTATAAATTAGGACTTTACATTTGTCACTACAGCTTCCCATTTTCATTTTGAGATTTGGGGGAATGAAGTAGAGGGAATATTTTCCAAAAAAAAAAAAAAAAAGAAAGAGCCTTTTTTGTAGTAAGAGAATTTTATATGAGTTGGGGGTTTTAGCTCATGAAACTGGACATTGATTTTAGTTTTCAATTTATTTAAATTAATAGTGATGTTCGGTGGTACTTTATGTAAAACTCCTGAAATAAGCTTGCATTATGCCAAACTTTTTACAATAAAGCAAAAAAGAATGTTAAAAACTAATAATAACAAAAATGGCATCCATAACTGAGCTGGCCTTCCATAGCTGGGGACCACGGGGTGCAGCAGGCGTGGTCAACTCGCTCCCCTTCTTCCAATGCTACCCAGGGCCAGATCATCCGGTGCCTCGGTGTTAGGGGCATCTGTCAGCTCCTCCTCCACCTTCCTGAACTTGGTTGATACCGCCCAATGATCTTTCCAATTTTGGATTATATTTTGCATCCTGGCTTTAGTTCACGCAGCAGGATATATCCTGATTCTAAAATTTAAACATGCTCTACATAAAGTAGAGAAAAAACATTTTTATGTCATTAGTTCATAATACTAGGGGGTTAAAACTTAACTATCTATAGGCATACAGCATGTATAAAATGTAAACTGCACAAAAGGTTACTCAGAAAAGTAAATGACATAAGGATCCTTTCCCTTAAGAGCAAGGAAAAGAGAACCAGCCAGATAGCTCAGCAGACTGAAACACCTGGTTAGGCAGAACGCGGCAACAGAGGTTCAGTCCCCAGCCTGCTGTGCCAGCCCCGCCCCCAGAGCACACTGCGATGGTGACTAGGACTGGGTGTGGTGGTGAGTGTCTGCAATCCCAGTGCTTGCGAGGCTGAAAACAAGTAGCTCACTGGGAGTCTGATCTACATCCTGAGACCCTGTAGACCCTGTACACGATGTCCTAAATAAATATTTTTTAAAAAGAACAAGGAAAAGAGAGCAACCCCTGAAAGCCTAACCTATCATAAGATCTGTAGTAACACCAAAGATAAAGCATGTCAATATTTTGTACACTCCAAAAAAGGGAAAAGGTTATACTACGTAAGTGATGTCATGCTATTGATTAACACATTCTAATTTTATTTTATTTTTTCTTGTTTCAGAACTTTTGTTTGTTTGTTTATTTATTTTCGTGGCAGGCTCAGCCCACCCTTAGGGCAGGACCGGTGCAGCATGTGGTGCCAGGGATTGAACTGCGGTCCTTGCAGCCGCCCAAGCTTTCCCAAGCAGGTGCTTTAGACCACTGAGCCATCCTGGTGGGCCCAACACATTCTAATTTTAAAGATATTAAAGGAAGGGGAAATGTGGCTGTCAGACCTAATGATGTGTTAAAATGTTTTGGGCTGTAATTAGCAGAAGTCTGATTCACAAGTATCCTGGCTTGTATACCTGAGAGCTCACAAGAAGGACTGAATTGAGGAAGAGGGTGATCCAGAAACTGAATATTCTCATTAAGGATTTACTTTCTCATAGTTTAAAAAAAAAGAAAGAAAGAAAGAAAGAGAGAGAGAGAGAGAGAGAGAGAGAGAGAGAGAGAGAGAGAGAGAGAGAAAGAAAGACCCACAAATACTCATAGTTTCATTCTAAGGCCAGCTCTAGTTTCCCTTTTAGGTAAAAGACAGATGTTGATAGCAATTGGACTGCGGAGTTTTATGTTCACATAATGTCAAAGACAAATAACTGCTTCAAAAAAATTAAAAAGAAATTCCCCAAATGACCCTAGCCAACCTCCCCTTATATTTTCATCACTCCAACTCCAAACCCAGTCTCTTGAGCTTCCTTGAAGGAGCTGCAGGCAGATGAAGTGCTTTCTCCAAAACGTGGTCAAATCTTGAGACTGACTGACTCAGAAAAATCGAGAAGGGATGAGCAGGTCCACAGCTGACAGAGTGAGGGTCTGGGGAGAGCAGGACAAATCTCTCAGACAGATCCAAAATGATCTGTGAGAACACAAGAAGGAGGCTGCCTAGATTTTATCCTAGCTAAGGTGGGCCAGCCAGCCAGCACTGTGGATGGGCCAAGGCTCTGTGGATCAGGTCTCCTTTTGGTGCCATAGGCAGGGCACTCAGGCTTCCTTATCCTCTTGCACCAGTGTGAGGCATGATGGGAAAAGAGAAGGGTGGGGCTTAATGTTGCCAACAGCCAAATACCAAAAATAGTGACACAACTTACTTCATTTGCCAAAGATAGTTGTTTAGGTTGAAATTAATAAAAACAAAATGAAATTCTATTGATTTTTCAGCTACACTACATATTCTATGTCTTCAACAGGCAAATCTGGCAGACTTTACAACCTTTCCATCATCCTAGAAAAAAACCACTGAGTCACACTGTTCTAGCATGGGCTCAGCAAGCTACAATCTACAGACCAAAGTCCACCCAGTATCTATGTAGAACATTAATTAAAAGTGGCTATGACCTTTTTAAATGGCTGGGGGAAAATAAAAAGAATGACAGTTTGTGCTGTGAAAATCATGCGAATTTCAGAGTTGAGTACTGACAAAGTTTTGCTGGCAGTCAGCCACCCTCAGTCGTGTGCACCTTGTCTGTGCCTTCACATCTCAATAGTGGGAGAGGCTGTGAGAAAGACTGCATGATAACAACCCAAATCACGCACAGTCCAAGGTTTTACAGGAAAAAGCTGACTGACTCCTGACCTAAAAGAGTAGGACTATCTTACACCATCCACGCTGCTGAGCCGGGAGGTTGCTGTTGGGATCAGACTTCTGGAGTCTCGTCATCTTTGGTGAGGTAGGAAGAATCCCTGGTTAGACTCCAGGAGGAGTCTCCGAGGAGGAAGAAGGCAGAACGGGCTGTTGCGCTGGCCACAAACAATGCCCAACACACCTAGCACGAGACACAAGCTAATGTTGTGTGTTTGCGTGGAAATGAGCTGGCAATCTTCCATGTGACTACTTCTACCCATAAACAAATACCATGTCGTGCTAAAGTACCACCCCCTCTCCACACTGCAATATGAGGCTTTGATCCCCTTTTATGTGATAGATTTTACTCAAGATCCATATTCACTCAGTCTTGAAAAAAGTGGTTCTTTACCTGCTTTATTTCACTGTTGTTGTTGTTTTGTTTTGTTTTTTGTCTTTTTGAGACAGGGTCTCACTGTGCAGTTGAGGCTGGCCTTGAGCTCACTTTTTATAGCCCAGGCTGGTCTCGAACTCACACCGATCCTCCTGCCTCAACCTCCCGAGTGCTGGTATTACAGGCGTGCGCCACCACCCCCAGCTATTTCACTGTTGTTGCTGTTAGTCACAAGAGGCAAAATTTCAAATCGGTCAGCGCCACCAACCCTATCCTCATTGTCACCTTCTTTCATTCTCCAACTTCCTAACACCAATGTCTATCTGTCCCCCCAAAGCCTCATGAAATCATGGGGCAGTGACTTCTAGAGTTTGAGACCTGCCTCATGATCCCTGGGATTATGTGTTTTAGTACTGATGGGATTATGGGTTTTAGTACTGATGGGATTATGGGTTTTAGTACTGATGGGATTATGGGTTTTAGTATTACTGGGATTATGGGCGTGACCTAAGGCGGATAGGCTGAGGTGGAAAGCCTGAATGTAATATAGAGACAGACTTGCGCTGTTGCTCTCTGCTCCCCATTGCCTCTGTTGCCATTGTCGCTGTTCCACTGCAATGAACCGCTGCTCTCTGCCATATGCCTCTCTGCCTTGGAGCCAGCCGAGTAGGGACTGAAACCTCCAGTAACTGTGAGCTAAATAAACCTTTCCTTCCTTCATTTTGGGTGTCAGGTAAATTCCCAGCAATGAGAGAAAAGTAACTAAGACAAATGGCTTCCTGTTTTTCTGTTACTTAAATTCTTATTTTTAAAAAGTCCCTGCCTAATTAACTTTGGTCAGATAACTTTCAAAAGGGATATCTAGTAAATATGTGAGGAATTTTTAAACATTAAAAATCATTGCTATTTTAATCTATAGAGATTTGATCGCTAGCCATTTATGAATTGACACTCCTCTTCAGAAGAGGATACACATTCTGAATGTGCTTTAGACCAAATTTAGTGGCCCAAGTTCTGAGGAAAGGTTATTAAAATATTTTTTTAATTAGCAGCATATTTGGAAACTGATGTCATCAGAGGTCGCTGGCCCATGGTTGAGTGTCCTCTGGCTCTGTTCCTGTGCTCGACTTCTTGGCTGCTGTGAGGCGAGGATGTTTCCTACAGCTTGCCTGGAGAGTTGAGGATGCCCACTGGGGGTCGCGCAAGCTGGCAGTTCAACTGTGTGCACCTCCCTGGCTTCACCCCTTAGGCCCCACCCCTGGTCCTCTGGCCCCGCCCCACAAGCCCCAGGCTGCTTCTCCAGCAGCATCTGCCGCGTGACTTACAGGAGGCTTTGGGGGGACAACCAGACACAAACCATAACATTCTGCCCCTCGGCCCCCAACGTCTCATGCACATCCCTTTGTTCAAAAGGCATTTAGTCCATTTCTTAATAATTCCCAAAGTCCCAGTAGTTTCAGCGTTACTGAAAATTCCACATCCCAAGTTTCCCCCAGAATCCAAGGCGAACTCATCCGAATGTTTCTGCCTTCAAGTCAGCCAGCCATGGACTCAAACCATGAACCCAAATGAGCCTTTTCTCCTTTGTTTTTATTTATTTATTTAAGTTTATGTATTTGTTACAGAGTCTCACTACACACCTTGGACTTTGGTGATCCTCCTGTTTCAGCCTCCCCAGCACTGGGACTACGAGTGTGTGCCACCACACTCTGTCTTGTTAGCCCACACTGCATGCCTGGTTCCAGGGCTGGCATGGCATGTGGTACCAGGGATTGAACTTGGGTCCTTGTGCTTGCCTAGGGGTGTGCTTAGATTACTGAGCTATCTCCACAGCCTCTTTTCTCCTTTAGGTTGCATATATCAGGTAATTTGCCCCAGGAATGGAAATGCTAACCAATATATTCCTGAACCTACACATATATAACCTGTCCACTGTCAATAGTCCCCACTAGAGTAGTTCATAATAATAATAAAATAATGAAATGACACCGACACATGATAATCACCATACATAGTTTACATCAGTATTAATTCTCGGTGTTACACAAATTATTATTTCAGAAAAACATGTAATGACATATATTCACGGTTATATTATTATATAGATTGTTTTTTCTGTCTTAAATGCTCTCTGTCCTCCACCTATTTATCCCATCTTTTTTCCTCCAGTCAAAGATCCCTTATCAAAAATCAGGTAGTTGTGGGCTGGAGAAATAGCTCAGTGGTCTAAGCACCTACATGGCAAGCACGAGGATCCAGGCTCAATCCTCAATACCACATGCCCTGCCCAGCTGGGGCGCTGAGCCGGCCACTGAAACCAGGCGTGGTGGTGCATGCCTGTAATTCCATCACTGGGGAAAGTGAGACAAAAGGATCACCAGGAGTCCAAATGGAAGATGGTAATGCTTTCTGTTTTGTCTTTTCTTCCTCTTCTTCTTCTTCTTCTTCTTCTTCTTCTTCTTCTTCTTCTTCTTCTTCTTCTTCTTCTTCTTCTTCTTCTTCTTGTTTCAGAACTTTTTGTTTTGTTTGTTTATTTTTTATGGCTGGCTCAACATGTGGTGCTGGGGAATCGAACCGTGGTCCCTGCAGCCGCCGCCTAAGCTTTCCTAAGCAGGCGCTTTAGACCACTGAGCCATCCTGCCGGTCCCCTCTGTTTGATCTTAATACCCCCAATTGCTTCTTTATTCTGCTTTCTCCTGGTCCCCTATAAATTTTAGGATTTTTTCTTTAACTCAGTAGGAAATGATATTGATATTTTGATTGGGCTTGCATTAAATCTTTATATCAGTCTTGGCAGTGCAGCTATTTTGACAATATCCAAGGCAAAAGATATTTTGTCATTTTCTGATATATTCTTATACTTTTATTGCAGAGGGCCTTTTGCTTCCTTAGTTAGGTTAGTTCCTAAGAATTCCTTTTTTCTTGGTGCTACTGTGAAAGGCATTACCTCTCTTTCTTTCTTGGTGAATTTACTCCTAGTGCATAGGAATGCTACTTTTTTAAAACACTGACTTTATATTCTTCTATGCTAGTGAATTTGGTTATTAATTCTAGAAATCTTCTGGTGAGTTGTTTGTTTGTTTGTTTGTTTGTTTCTTCTCTGTAGATGATTATGTCATTTGCAAATAATGATCATTTAATTTTTTCCTTTCCTACCATAACACTTTTAGTTCTTTTTTCATAGATGCTTTGGATATTTTGAGAACTATATTCATCAGGATTAGTGATAGCAGACATGTTTGTCTTGTTCCTGATTTTAGAAGGAAAGCTTTCGGCTTCTTCCATTTAATATGATGTTGGCCATTAGTTTGTTATAAACAACTTTTATCAGACTGAGATAATAAAATACCTACTCCTATACCTACTTCCTCACGTGCTTTTTTTTTTTTTTTTAACATGAGGGTATGTCAAATTTTGTCCCATTATTTTCCTGCATCTATTACAATGATCATGTGATTTTTTCCCTACTTCTGTTTATGTGGTGTATCACATTTATTGATTTTTGTATATTGAGCCATCCTTGCATTCTGGAATGAATTCTACCCAGGCATGACATATGATCTTCCTAGTGAAATGTTGCCTTCTGTTTTCCAATATTTTTTTAATTTTAATTTTTTTTTGTTTCAGAACTTTTGTTTGTTTGTTTATTTATTTTTATGGCCGGCTCAGCCTGCCCTGAAGGCAGGGCTGATACAGCATGTGGTGCTGGGGATTGAACTGCGGTCCCTGCAGCTGCCTGCAGGCGCTTTAGACTGCTGAGCCATCTTGCCAGGTCCTGTTTTCCAATATTTTATTGAGGATATTTGTGTCTGTGTTCATTAAAAATGTTGAACTATAATTCTCTTTTTAGATTGAGTCCTTTCCTGATTTTGGAATCAGGCTAAAGCTAGTTTCCACAGATGACTTTGAGGGTACATCTTCCCCTTCAATCTCATTAGAGATTGAAGAAGAGAATTCTCATTGAGAAATATTGGTTTTATATCTTCTGTAAAATTCCTATAGAATTTACAAGTGAGTAAACAGGCATGTCACTACAAGTCCAAACTAGTAGTGAGACCCTAAACACCCTGCAAATCCTTCTCTAAAAATACAAAAAAAAAAAAAAAAAAAAAAAAAAAAAAAAAAAAAAAAAAATTTAGAAGTGTATCCACCAGGACCTGGGCTTTTCTTAGTTGGTAATTTTTTAACTACTTTTTTATTTCATTGTTCAGGATTTTCATATCTTCTTGATTCATCATTCGTCATTTATATGTCTCTAGGAATCTACACATTTCCTCTGAACTGTCCAATTTATCAGTGTACAGGTTTTCAAAAGTATTACCAGTAATCTAGCTTTCAATAAAACCTGTTGTACTTTCACCTGATTTCATTAGCTTGTCTATTTCCTTTCTTTTCTCATAAGATTGGCTAGGGATTTGTCAATTTTATGTATTCATTCAAAGAACCAACTTTTCAATTCATTGACTCCTTAATTTTAGATTAAATTTTATTAACTTTTTCTCTGATCTTTATAATTCCCTCCTTTGTACTAGCTGTGGACTTCAGGGTTGTTCTTGTTTTCTAGGACCTTGAGGTACATCATCTGATTTTTCAGTTTATTCTATTTTTCTCATGACAATATTCAAACTATAAACTTTCCTTTTAGACCTGCTTTCATTGTGTCCTATAGATTGTTTCATGTTGTACTGGCAATATCATTTGATTCTAGGCACTAATTTCTCTCTTGACTTCTGTATGGCTCATTGATTATTCAAAAAAGCATTGCTAAATTTCCATGTATTTTCATTCATTCTGACAAGGTTTATCTTTTAATTGGTGCATTTTCCACTGATATTAAGGGGTGATCATGTATATTATTAGATTAACATCTACCATATTTGTTTCTGTTTTCTGTGTGTTGCCCTTCTCTTCATACAGTTCTCAGACCCACTTTTCTATTATTTTGTTTGGGTATTTTATATTCTCATATTTTTTATCCAAGATATCTCTTATACTTTTCCTTTGGTTTTCTTTTTTCTCTTTTGGTAGACATTAGAGTTTGTGACATATATTTATAGTGAGTCCAGATTAACTTTCAAATGACCCTGTCTCATTTTATACATAATGTGAGAACATTCCAATATCAAAATAATCCTAATCCTTCCATCTGAACTCATTTTTCATTCATTTGGCTTTAATACAAACATACACAAACACATATGTCCACAAAAGCATTCTTTTTTTTTTTTTTTTTTTTTTTTTTTTTTTTTTTGTCTTTTTGAGGCAGGGTCTCACTATGCAGTTCAGGCTGGCCTTGAGCTCACTTTTGCAGCCCAGGCTGGTCTTGAACTTGTATTGATCCTCCTGCTCAGCCTCCCAAGTGCTGGGATTATAGGTGCGCACCACCACTCCTGGCTCACAAAAGCATTCTTAATTCCATACATAGTTATTTTATAAAGCTGCTGCTGATTAGACTGGCTAAGAATAAGAAAGATAAAAGATTTAATTTTACTTTAACATATTTTTATCTGATAATATTCTCTTCTATAATGAGATCTGAGTTTCTGACTTACATAATTTTTATTCTTTCTGAAGAACATGTCTCAATATTTCTTTCAAGACATATCTCCTGACAACACATCCTCTCAATTTTAATGTCTGAGCAAGTACTTCTTTCTTTGCTTCAGGTGGACAATTGTAATTAAGTGAGAAAACATACCACAGTAGGATTTTGGTTCAGGCTGCAAAGGGAAGGGAACCCAAGAGGTAGGGGTTTCTGTGTCAGCAGAGCTCCAGCAAAGGCACACTTCCGGTGCCCCAGTGTAAGCAACTTCTGTAGCCAAGGTGTAAATACCTTGGGCAGACAAGGTTGCTACTGGCACAGAGCTACGGCTATGTATTTTGGTATCAGTGTAGACTGCCATGAGGGGTGGGTGGGAGGTTAAGCAGCGGAGAAGTCCTGACAGAATGGGCTGGTGGAGAGCTCTGGGCTGCTGTGAGAGCACAGTGGTGGATGCTGAAAGAGCAGCTGAGCAGTAGGACTTAGTAAAGCAGCGGCATAAATGATGTTTGGCCCCATCCGTGGCTCTGCATTCTTCTTAGGCTGCCTGAGCCTCAAACTAGGAACCTCCCCAGTTTGAACTGGTGCTAAAACAATTTAACAGTACACAGATAGAACGCTAGGTTGGAAAGGTATAGTTCTGTTAAAATTTTAAACATTTCTTTCTATTCTGCATGGCTTCTGAGAAGTCAGGTGAAATTCTAGTATTTTATGTCTCTTTATAATTGTTTTCTAGACTTTGTTCCCTTTAAATTATATTTCCTGTAGTTTAAAAAGGTTGTGTCCAGGTATTATTTTTCTGGCATCTGTCCTGCTTAGCGTTCTCTGAGCTTTCTGGAGTTGTCTGACATTGATTTTGGGAAAATTCTCAGTCATCATTTTAGGAAATATTTCTTGTATTCTTTTTCCACTTGTTTCTTCTGATATTATCCTTATAGTATCTTATATCATTTCAAATGATCCCCAAATGGTTGACTATCCTGGGATTTGTTTGTTTTCTTTGTTGTTCCTTTTCTGTTTTGGACATACCTTCACACTCGGATTATTTCTGCAGTCATGTCTACTCCACTAACAAGCTTATCAAAAACATTCTTCATTTCCGGCATGGCGTCCTTGATCTTGATTTTGGTGCTTCTTTGAGTCTTTATATCTGCTTGTATAATGTGTACATTATCCATTGGAACCCTTACCCTATTAATCTTGACTATTTTAAATTCCTGCTGTGGTAATCCCACGTTCCCTGCCATATTTTAGTCTGATTCTGGTGCTTGTCCTTTCTCTTCAAATTGTAGTTTTCTTTCCTTTTAATATTATTTGTGATTTTTCTTCTTGATAACCAGATATAATGGCTTTGATTATAAAATAACTATAAAAATAATTTTAGCAATGGGACAATATTAGGTAGAAGAGAGCAGGTGTTCTTTCCGAGACTCAATCTGTCTCTTGGTAAGCCTGGGTCTCTGGCCTGTGAGTTTCACACACACACACACAACGTCCTCATTGCTGCGTGCCATTTAGGTGGGATGGCATTGTTGGAGAGGGACAAAGTTCGATATTTCCCTTCTCTCAGGTCTCTTAGACTCTGATGAAGCTCCAGCTAGTTAGGCTGTGATTAGTTTTCCTTGTTGAGAACAGACTAATGTGGCATGTATCAAAGTAGTTCCTCTTTTCTTTCTCCTGCTGGAAGTAGGAGACGGTATTGCTCTGGTAATCACTGTGAGGACCTGGTAGACCTCTAGAAGATAAACTGCAGAAATCCTCTGATGCTTTGAGTCCCCTGGAGTTTTCAGTTCTCAGGCTTATCCACGTTGAGGATCCAGCCACTCCTTCATCAATTAAAATGTAACTTTTCCTGTGCGCTGACTCCTAGTGTGGTTTCTGCTCTGGTGAATTGGGCTTCTGTAGCTCTTTGCCTGTCAGACTTTTCCGTTCAGGACAGTAGTTTGACTTCACCTCTCTCAGAGGCCTAGACGCTGCTCCTTTTAAGGGTTTTATTTCAGAGTTTTGCTTGATGTTAGGATGGAACAGTGCCATTGTGGCCAACCTTTGGCGTGTGTGCTACCGTGGACCGTTTGTAGCACTGCAAGCTCTATATGATTCCCTATCACAGCGTCTTCCCACGTCCTTACATGCTGAATTAGAAACCCGAAGTCTTATAACGGATTAGTGTTTTCCAAGCTTTCTGGAAATGTCATGTGATGTCTGATACTAATTTCAGGAAAAGTCTCACTCTATGAAAAATATTTCTTCTGTCTTATGCAATTGCTTCTACGACAAAGATGCTTAAAATACTATGGTTGACAGCCAGACACGGTGATGCATGCCTGTCATCCTAACATTTTGGAGACTGAGGCAGGAAGACTATTGTGAGTTCAAGGCCAGCCTAGTCTACATAGTGAATTCAGGACCAGCCTGAGTTACATAGCAATATCCTATTAAAAAAAAAAAAAAGAACCGTGGTTGTGGATACATAGACTGCAGTATAAATAAACTACAGATCATATCTTTTCAAAATGGACCTCTTATGTAGAGACACTGAGATGAGGTTGAATCTCAAATGTTTTACATTTTTTTTCTCCAAGTGCATTTATTGAAGTGGAATTTCACTGCCAATTCAAATACATAAGTGGTCCCTAAGCTTTGGATGAGTAGCAATGGCCCTGGCTTTATAAACTGTCTAGGCTCGTACACTTCCTTCCATGGCTTGCCAGTGAACACCGCTTGTGAATGTTAAGAAAAGCAAATTGAAGAGAGGGAGGGGCTGGTTCAGCTAGAATCAGGAGAGGGGATGTCAGGTGAGAATATCCTAGCAAGCAGGCAGGAGAAGCTGTCATGATATTGATGTTGTGGAAGCTTGGAAATGGCCCATGTGTTGCTTTGCTTGCTAATTGGTTTTGAATGGAACAAATTGTGGATTTTAAAATTTCTGTTGGCCCTAAAGCTATTATCTTCTTTAAAACAAAAAGAGAGAATTGTCTTTATTGAAAGCATTAATAGCTTTTGGCAGAAATGGAACTTAAAAACACTCACGCACACTCACGCACACACACACACACACACACACACACACACACACAGAGCCCTACTGAAGCAGCGCACCACCTCGCCCTCTGCTAACGGAGGTGGGAGGATTTGCAGGTGCTTCTATCCAAACTGCTGATGTGCATCATTAGAGGGAGGGAGGCTGCCAAGTTCCCGAGGGATAGGCCGTAAGAACCAAATGGGACTGGATTTCAGGAGCAAAAGAACACAAAGAAAAAGCAAGAGCATGCTTGTGTCTGTTCCGCTTTTCTTCTTGTTTCTCGCGAGGTTTAATCCTCAGGTGGGTAACGAGACGGTGAAAGGCACAGCGGAGCAGCTGCTTGCACAGGGCTTGCTGGGCATGCTGGAGCTACGCGGCCACTTCCGCCTGCTGCACTGCCCCTGAGGCCAGGTCAAGGGAGACCCGCTCCTGCTGCTGCCCTCAGTTCAGCACCCTAGTCACCAGCCTGGACCACCTAGCAGTCAGGCTGGGCATTGCTCTTTCCCTTCTTCCTAAATGGAGCTCATTTGGAAGCCGGAGCCGTGGAGAGGGGCCTGAGATCCTAGGTATCATCTGAGTATAAACGTTAACACGCTCCTTACCTCGCTCGCAATCTGACTCCCTAGTTTGCACATGCTTTCTTTCCTGTATAGCCTTTGAAGCTCTTTGAAGACAAAGAAACCTTCTATCCTTTGCCCAGAAAAGTTCCCCATGCAAAGAGGTCCTTTCAAGTGAGCTTTTAATCACCCCAGAAACAAGTTTGCCCTGTGGTTTCTGCATGTGGCTGGCATACTGCAGGCTGTGTTATTCTCAAATTGCAGATGTTATTTCCCACTGCCTGAAGATGATGTGTCTAGATACCTCAGAATAGCAGGACTGTGCTGATAACCATATTAAAATCATAAAAATACCATTATGTTTCTCAAGGTAGAGTCAGCTTTAGTTAATCATGATTGGTTTGCAAGATTCCATTTGTTTCTGTGTTTAAAACAGTGTCAGGTTGACAAGTCTTTTGTTCCCACACTACCACGGTACCTTCTATTCTAATCTGTGTGATACTGGAACAATACAGATAAGCTAAACATGGTTTAATCAATTCTGACTCTTCTGATCTGACTGATATTTTTGCATGGATTTTGATTAATCAGAAATGTATAGAATATTCATGCCCCATCCCAAGTTATGACAGGTACCGACTTTGTTTTTCATATGTTCCGACTGATGCCACAATTCAAAGTGTGCCTTTCATCTGACACGCAACTAATTGAATGATTTCTTTTGTGAAATAAAAGAATAGCCCGTTGGCTTTATCCTTTTGAAATGGGAGATGTGGTTTGGAAAAGCTTCTGTGAAGTGTTATCGAGGGTAAATAAATGTGTAATGATGTGATTCACATCCTTCGTCAGCATAAGAGACTCTGTGCAGGTTTTATTGACTCGATAAAGAGGATAATAGAAAAATTTCCAAATGGACTTCATGGTGAATGGCAAAGATGCAAATCAACACGTGAGACGGTATCGGCTGATGTTCAAAGGAATATGTTTTTCTCTTCTCCAGCAGGACCTGTAATTCCAAATCTCTGGAAAACAGAAGGAGATCCAGTTTCTAACACAGACCAGATTTCTGGCAAAGATCCTATCGAAAGCAAATAGGGAGATTGATTTCTTGATCCACTGGAAGGTGCATAAAACCGGAGAGGGCATCACTCTTTAAGATAAATAACAACACGCATGTCACACACACACACACACACACACACACACACACACACACACCAGACGAACAACAAAGTTTATTTAACCTATCAGAGGTCAGGAGGGTGGCAGGTACCTGAGTGCAAAGAGAGATGAAGTGAAGATGTCGCCTTAGCTGGGTCAGGGTAAGCAGGACACTAGCAAGAACTTAGCTAAACTGTTCACAAATTAATGAAGGCAGAGGATAGCAAGTGTTGTAGAGGAACACAACCCTGGGGCGCTTGGGGAGTTTCACCTTCTTTTTTATGTATTTCATACAGGGTTTCACTCTGTAGCTCAGACTCATAGTGATCGTCCTGCTTTCAAAGTGTGCCTTCCCCAGCGCTGGGATTATAGGCATGCATCACCACACCTGGTCTTGATGGCTGACTCAGCATGTCTGGGGGCAGAGCCAGATCAGCATGTGGTTCTGGGGACTGAATCCCAGTCCATGCACTTCCCAAAGCGGGCACTGAACTATCTCGCTGGCTGAGCTCCGCCGACTTTCATGTATTTTCCACTAACCTCACCACGTGCTCTAATACACAAAACTGATCAGAGCCTGAGAAAGCATCCACCCATGCCCTTCGAGCTGAAAACCAGGGTCCACAGGCAAGGACAAGTCCCTTCCTCCTCAAATTATTTTCTGTACCCCCCCCATAGAACAAAAATTTTATACTTTGATAGATGGACAGCAAGCACTGTGACCCTCCAGCACTGGTAAAAACCTACTGTAGCTAGGGAAGAATGTACTAAAACTAAACTTTCTACCCTTGAAGGAAAGGTGGAAGAATTGAGAAAGAAGTCAACATTCTTAGGGCTGAGGAACACAGTGTCTACTTACACTTGCAGCTCTGACTGATTGTGGAGAACGTCTCTGCGCCATCTCCATGCTGAGTCAAGGAGCAGTGGAGTTCTGGGAGAATCTAAGGGTGTGAAAATAAATCCTCTCAGAAGTATGGCCCCAAAGGATAAAGGTGAAAGCTGAGAATGAGAAAAGCTCCCTGCTGATCTAGTCCCCATCCTAAGCACAAATTACTATTAGAAGAATTGGAAGCCTGCAGTGCACTGTGGGTAATCACAGCAAAAACAAATTTCCAAAACAAATGACCAGTGTGATGTCATAGATTTAAGAAGCTTGGAGCAGACCAAGCAGGGTAAATACCACCCCTCAACACACATACACAGCCATAGCATATCTAATTTGCTAAAAACCTAAGGCAATGTAAGAGGATCTTAAAAGTAGCTTATAGAAAATATAAAAAGTCATTACATGTAGAAGAAAAGTAAAGATAAAAAACACAGCAGACTTCTTGTTATAAACTGTACAGAACAAAATATATTTAAACGGTGAAAGCATTAAAAGACAAAAGTCAACTCAACATGGCATCTAAAAAACTATTCTTTAAAATAAAGATAAATAGGTTTCTGAAGAATGATACTTACCTATGATGTAAGGATAAAGAAATAATGTGTATCCACTATAAGATCATCTGCATTTTTGTTATCTTATGTGTTACTGAAATAAAAAATTACTTCAAAAGAAATAAAGATGAAATGAAAGTATCAGACAAACAAAAATATAGTATTTATTGCCAGCAAGTCTACTTTGTGGGAAAGGTTTTCAAAAAGTTTTTAGGCAAAGGTTTCAAAAGTCTTTAGAATATATCAGACAAAACCGTGGGCCTATACAGAATTAAATTCTCACATGGAATGAACTCAGAATTTCTTTGAACTCTTCTAAGAACTGATAGACTTCTGACATTGGTCATCCTTCTTGTTGCTGGATAAAATATCTGACATTGTCAAGTGAAAGGAAAAAGGTTTCAGAGTCATCAGTCCGTCGTCAGCTGTGTCCAAGGCAGGAACGTGGCCAAAAGTCACAGTGGAGCAAAGCTGCTTCACCCACGACGGCCAGGTATCAGGGAAAGAGAACGGTGTTGGGGTGGACAAAGCAAGAGGGCGGATGGAGACCCCAGAACCAAGCCTGTGCAAGCCACACAGCCATGTCTGGTCACATGCTTCCCTAATCTCCTAGCAGCTACCAAGCTGATCAAGCTAACCATCCAGCATAAGAGTACCTAAAGTGAGAAACAATCTAACTCTCAAAATGAAAGCAATTTTTAAAACTAAAATTAATGATACATCAAGGCACCACCCAGAGACACTGTTTTCCTCAATCTGTCCTTACTTCTGCCCAATGTCCCCTTTTCTGGAACTGTGTATGACAGTCTGTCTCATCAGTGTTTCCTTGATGACCTGGGCTAGTGTGACTGCAATTTTTGTGAGCACTGAGCATGATCCATGCCCTTTTCCAAATTAATGATGAATGGGACCCTGCAGGACGGCTCAGTGGTCTAAAGCGCCTGCTTAGGAAAGCTTAGACGACTGCAGGGACCGCAGTTCGATCCCCGGCATCACATGCTGTGCCAGCCCTGCCCTCAGGGCAGGCTGAGCCGACCATAAAGATAAACAAATAAACAAACAAACAAAAGTTCTGAAACAAAAAAAGTGAAAAAAAAAAACAAATTAGTGATGAAGACATTAAATAAGATCATCCCTGACAGCCATCTCTGCACTTGCCCACAACCACATACTTTGTAATTTATCAATAATCTTCCTCTGTGATTTTGCAGCTGATTATGCAAATCAGATTTCCCAAGATACATCACATCTTTACCCACATAAGATGTACAACGTCTCTTGTCTTTCTCTTCCATCTATTCATAACTCTGTCAGAAAAAAAAGCTATTGTACTGGAATGACTGGTTTCTTTGACACCTCAGCCACTTATTATTCTTGATAACATCACTCTCCTTCTATCTAGGATGTTTATGTACACACATGTATATTAATACATATCGTCATGGCCAGAAGTGATGTTCCTGGTGTATTTCCTGTCTTCTCACTCATTTTGCTTATCGGGCTATGCTTCATATTCACATTTATCTGGTAGTTTTCCTGGTTCCACACCAACAGGCTCAGCTGATTTTCCATGATTACAATGTGAATTTTATCAAACTCATGACGCCTGTCCTCAGGATTTTGGACTACATCTGAAATAACATAGACCAACCTCAGGGAGCTCCCTGTCTTGTCACCTTTAGGGGAAAATGCTTCTCAGAGTCTGGATTCTGCTATTGGTGGAAAAAATTGCTCAGGAACTTCTTATAGAGACACTGATTTTTTAAAAATGAATCAAACTACAGAAATCAATTAAGAACTGAAGTTCTTGGGCTCTGAGGAGATAGTTCTGTCATCTAATCACCTGCCTGACAAATGCAAGAACCCAGGTTGGATCTCCAATACTGCATTCTGGGCCAGCCCCAGAATCCAAGGTACACTTTGCCAGCCACTGAAACTGGGCATGGTAGTGCACGCCTGCAATCTCAGTGCTAGGGAGGCTGAGATAGGAGGATCACTATGAATCTGAGCTGAGTAGCAACACCCTGCTTCAAAAGAATAAAAATAAAATGTTTTAAAAAAATGAATTGAAGTACTGCCTCATTCACAAGTGACCTAAAATAAGTAGACAAACTTGCCTAAATCTCCTAAATGTCTAACATATTTTAGCATCTTCTCTTTTACAAATGAAAGAAAATTAACATTTATTAAAGGCCTATACTAAAATAAATCATTCTTCTATCTCTAGTTTAGTCTTTATAAACTCTATTATCTACTTAATTATTTTTTATTTTATAGATGATATTATAGACACTGTTGTTATTCAAGACCATAGGGCAAGGACTCATATAGTCAGTATAATTTCAGAAACCTGTTATTTGCCACTACCTATAGCGATTTTATCTTGCAGAAAATTACTCTATGGACACAGATAAGTCTTATAACTACTCTGAACCCAATGTCTTCCCTTGTGTAATAGAAAGGTTGGAATAGTTCATCATTAAATCTTCTCCTTTTAACACTGAGAGCTTTGGGGAATTTGATTCAGAGCAAGAGAAGTCCTGGTTGTTACATAGGTAAATATCAGTGTGGGGGATAGAGACAGAGGGAGGCAGGGATACAGAGACAAAGAGAGAAGCAGAGAGACAGGGAGAGAGAAAAAGAAAAGGCAGACAGACACAGAGAGGGAGAGAGACAGAGACAGATAGAGAAAGAGACAGAGATAGAGACATAGAGATACAGGAATACAGAAACAAAGAGAGAAGCAGAGAGAGAGACAAATGGAGACAGAGAGAAAGAGATGCAAAGAGTGAAATAGAGACAGAGACAGAGATGGAGAGAGAGGGAGAGAGAGAGAGAGAGAGAGAGAGAGAGAGAGAGAGAGAGAGAGAGAGAGAGAGAGAGAGACTCAGCTACCCAGAAGGTCAAGGCAAGGGGTTCATCTGAGTCCAGAAGTTTGAGCCCAGCCTGGGCAACGTATGGAGACCACACCTCTGCATAAATTAATCAAGTGAAAAGAAAACGAAAATGCCTAGACTTAAAACTTCATGGATTCCAAAATGCCACCTCCATCCTTTGAGTTGCAGTATTTCTCCAGGTGATCACACCCAGAGAATGTTTGAACAGAAGACCCAACTTTTCGAAGGACCTGACTTTGCACGTTGATATTTCCAGAAATTTTCATTACCTAAAGCATTTAAAGTATGGCATAATATTCTCTTCCATTTATGCCCACCCCCCACTACCTCCCTTTGTACATGGTGAACATTGTGCTTTTTCATAGAATTTGTATCTCTGATGGGAAAAAATTGCACTGTAGTTCTGAAAAGTGGTATTACTCAATGGTGACCGCATTTTCTATGTTCTCCCTCCTTCCCTCCCTCCTCTCCCTCCTATTTTTGGAGGGAGAGTTTATAGAAGGGAAGCCTTTGCTTTCAGGAGCTTCTGTGTTCCAGATTTGTACATCCTACAGTGTAGAATTTAAGGAATTTCATGGGTACAACTTCCCATAAAAATTCTCCTTGTTTCCATGAATTAAAGTCAACCTGTCATTGATACCCGCTAATGGGCCACCATCTTAAGCAAGTGTTCCTTTCTTGGCAGCTTCAGTATAATTAAATCTTACTGGATAGGTCCCTGTGAAATTTTTGAGGAATGGAGGAAATGTAAGATGGCTGGTGAAAACTCAAGACCCAAGTACTCCTTCAATCATATTGCAATATATATGTATTCTAAATTGGGATTCATGTAATTTTCTGACTTGATTGAACTAGAAATTCACAGCCAGGGCTTGATTTCCTGTCCATTATCAAGAACAGAAAGGTTTGGATGAGTTTCCTTAAGTATGCGTTGTCGAGCTCTCTGAATTCTGCTCACCACTGGGAAGCCACGCTGCAGCTGACAGGCAGAGGAGCTCTGTGCCCTCACTTTCCACTGCCTGGCCCCCAGTATGCAGGGGCACAGGCCTCAAATGCGTTGGGCCACCTGTGAACCTGTTCCCAAAGAGCTACCTGGCCCCTTTCCTCTGGTTTGTGTTCGGAGTCTGAAACATAAAAAGCTATCACATGTGGAAGAACAAAGGTCACTGCATAACATGAGCAGACGCACAGAGTGGCAGTCATGAAGCCACTCAGGGCCTCAATTTTTCTATCTTTAAAATAGAGGAGAGCTGGTGAGATAGCTCAGAGGACAAAGCACCTGCTTAGGTAAGTGCAGGGACTGGGTTTTGATCCCCGGTCCCATGCCTCACTGGCCCTGCCCCCGGGCCCATTGAGCCAGCAACCTAGTCTGAGCATGGTGGCACAAGCCTGTAACCACAGTGATGGGGAGGCTGAAAACAGGAGGAACTCTATGAGTCTGAGATACATAGTGAGACCCTGTACCAAATACATTAAAAAAAAAAATTAAAATGGGGCAATGCCTTGTCCACAGATGTGGTTTTAAAAAGCAGAGGTGTACATACTATGTGCACATACATACGCAAAGTGTGATGCAAAACTCTTAGGATGGGGAGGTATAATAAAGGGCTCACGGGGCTTAGGGAGCTCACTGGTGTTATTTATTGAATACAAAGCACATACATGGGACCTGCTTCATGTCCGTTCCTTGCAAAGCTCTAGGATAACAGACATCTGAGCTCCTGGCCAGACAGAACCTGCAAGGGTCCCTCGCAAGCACGTGCTTATCAAGAGCCTCTCACCATTGGTTGGGCTCACTTGCCCCACCCTTGAGTGTCCTCAAAGCTATTGAGCTCACCAGTAGCCCTCATCAACCTCACCAGGCCTATTATTCATGCAATTGCAAGCACAGAAGAAACATTTGCCAACAAAATGAGAGAGGCAAGCTTTGACTTCTCCTCCTCTAGTTCCCCAACAGAGATGGTCATAAAAATTTAGATACTTTCTTTCCAGTGACTCAAAATGCATATATTTCCTACCTATGGCCTAAGAGTTATTTTTTTAATGAAAATGGTATTGAAAGCTTTATAGTTCAGTCTGAACACATATTAAAATTGTAGGTATGATGCTCTTTCTGATTGATAGATAGATGATAGATAGATAGATAGATAGATAGATAGATAGACAGACAGACAGATCCTTCCAGGTCCTCATGTCAGTCCAAGAAGTCAGTAAGTCAATATTTGTAATCCCAAAGATACGTTATTGGAGTCCCATCAAGTTAATTCCAATCAACCACTTCCAGTGCAATCCATGCTAAAAATAAAGACACTAAAACGTATTTATAATTGTTGGGGAGACAAGAGATTATAAATCCAGCCCCAAAGATGGCTTTCCGGAGCCAAGAGAGGGACCCAGGGCCCTACCCAGATTTTATTCAGTGGAAGGGGAGTGGCTTAGAGAGGAATGACAGAAAATTGTGGGAAGTAGGTGAGTACTGTAAGCTGAGCTAGGTAGGGGGCCTGCATTTAGCCAATCACTCTTCTTTTAAGAACAGTTGCTCAGATGGGCCTTCATATATATATATATATATATATATATATATATATATATATATCAGAATGACTATATAAAGACTATAATGTGTTTAGTCAATTTGCTATTATAAGACAGTTTGTTTTAATTTTCTGCTTACACATGTGACCTAAGCCATGAGTGGTGGCACACGCCTGTAATCTCAGCCCTTGGGTGTCTAAGACAAGACTATCATTGCAAGTTCAAGACCATCCTAGGCCACAAAGTGAGCTCAAGACAAGCCAGAACTGCATAGTAAGACCCTATTTCCAAACAGACAAAAAGAGAAAGTGAGACTCAGGCTTTACTAGCCACTGAGTACAAAGGTAGTAACATTTCTGTCCCTATTCAATATTTCCAAGGACCCAATTCCTATTGTTTCAGAAACTTTCTCCCTAAGCATTTCCCAGGCTCCTGGGAGTGTTACCTCTGTCCATGGATCATCTTGCCTGCATCCGTGGCCAGCTGACCCAAAACAATGTGCTCCTGATGCTGGCAGTACCATCAGGGTGGGCTGTGGGCTGGTCCTCTGCTCCCAATGCACCGATTGATCACTAGGCCATGAAAGTCTGCTCTTCGGAATATCTACCAAAATCCCATTAATGTACTTCACAACTGGTGATCTCTACCACTGTTACCATCCAACAAACTGAGAAGAAACGCAGCTCTTCACTGTGCTCTGTTGGGATTCCTCGGTAGCTGCTCAGAGCCCAGAGCAACCAGTGGTGAGTGATATACTGTCAAGCCCCATATAATATCATTCTCTGAGCCCCACACATCCCTAGTGGAGCATAAGATGTGCAATCACGTCAGTTGTCTGGGCCTTGTCTGCTCTTTGTACTGACAGTTTCAATCCCAGGCAAATTAGTGGGATTGGTCAGCCTAGCAGCTGAGATAATGCAAATGCTGGTATTAACCAGCGCTCTGAATTTAGGACCACCGCTTCCTTCTAACAGTGAGGCCATATCGGTAAGACTGTATTTATTTATTTATTTATTTATTTATTTATTTATTTATTTATTTATTTTTATTTATTTATTTGTTATAGGGTCTCACTGCATAGCTTGAACTCATAGTGATCCTCCTGTCTCAGCCTCCTCAGCACTAGAATTATGGGTGTGCACCAACATGCCCAGTATTGGTGGCCAGCACAATGCATTGGCATGTGTTACCAGGGATTAAACTTGGATTCTTGCACTTTCCAGGCAGATACTTAGACCACTGAGCTATCTCCCAGCCTGGTAAGATTTGTTTTTTTTTTTTTTTTTTAATCCCCCCTTTTAAAAAAAAAAAAAAAAAAAAAAAAAAAAAAAACCATCTTGTGAGTTTCCCTATCTGGTTTCTGCTGGGGCCATATCACCACATGTCTATGAAGTCTGAACCTCAAAAAAGAGATTTAGAGATATTTTTATCCTCAAGAAGCTCTTCTTTGTGGGCTGAGGAGATAGCTCCGTGGCACAAGTGCCTGCCTGGCAAGTGCAAGGTTGTGAGTTTGAACCCGGTCCACCCCGCCAAAAAAATAAGAAGCTCTCCCTCAACTAATTTTTGGAACTGGTGAATTCAAATGCATACACGGGCTCTCTGCATGAGCCAATTGGGTGGTTGCTGCTGCAGCCGACCATCCACCTTGCATTACCACTGTCCCTGTGCCCAACGTGCTTCTTCTTGGAGGTGAACTCCACCACTGAGGCCAATGGTACCACTGGCTGCATCCATTTCCATGGCTTTTCAGAGGCTCTTGGGGCATTCTCTTCTCCCACCCACAGGACTTTACCCGAGTATGTGCCACAGAGCTCTCAACAGCTGTGAAGCTGGCACCAGGGTTTCTCAGGAAGAATGTTGATTCTCCCTTCAAATAATGATGCTGAGAAATGGCCATCTTGCCTGAACCAAGGATATCAATGCTTATAATAGTGATAATCCCACAGAAAAGTTACCTTTTCCTATTGTTGATCATAAGGATCTAGACTTTGCCATCCTGTTTGTCATGCCCTGGACCAGCAGAAAGAAACCCAGAGGCATGATGCAACAGCTTGTGTGGTGCGTGCTTTGGGTCTTGATAAGAAAACTAAAGCCACCTATCCTTTTCCCTCCTATCACCAGCAAGAATTTTGGTGAGATTCTCAGACTAGTTGGTTAGCACTCTCCAACTGAAAAAAAGGTTGTCAATCCAGTTGACTGGACAAATGGACAAAGTTTTCCAAAGACCCCTGAAGAAGTAGCCTTTAGGGAAACAACATTTCACTAATAGAGTCTTCACAAGGGTCCATCAGGCAAGAAATACTAGGACACCACTCCCCAGTCTTATGTTACTGAGAAGTGGAGGCCATAGCTACTCACTTGGGACTGTGAAGCAGAAGAAGCCAACCAATCAGTCATGATTTTCTGCAGTAGTTCCACAAAAACATTCTGATACAATCACAGCTGAGGCCTCTAGGTGGCTTGCTACTGGCTTGCTGAATAAAAATGACACTAAGGTTATTTAAGGCTCTTTACTCCAGGTCTTCACCAGGCTACTCTGTTCATACATTTCAGCACTCTGCTAGCTGTCACTCCTTAAAATATTTTCTGTATTTGAGGCTAAAGTCTTGTTTGCAGAATTTTTGATCAACAAAAATGGTTGAGAGATCTTAGCTCACTCCATCGCAGAATGATTATCAGTATTTGGATGGATCTTAATGAATCCCGTCTTCCCATACCTATTCTAGAGAGTAGCAGAGCTTGAGATTCAGCTTCTATAAATACTTAAGTATGTAGCCCAGGAGTTCAGAGTCAACTGGGATATTCTTTAACGTTCAGTGTTTTGATCACAGCTGGAGAAAAGAACTTTTCAGTGCTGTAAGTTTTTATTAGGTAACTCAAGTAGAGAGGAAAGAGCTTATATGTTGCTATAAAGATGTGTGATAAATTTCTATGACAAGGCCAAGCTATGGGGAAGGCTTCTGCTGCTGCCAGGGAGGTGTACCTGTGTGTGCGAGCAGGAGGACAGGAGACATCCGCCTTTCACAGACTATTTCCATGTCTGCTTGCTGTAGAGGCATGCACAGGAGGCACACCTTCAGAAGACAAGGAAGAACAAACAAGAGTGTTTTATCATAGAAATGTTCTTGCCATGGGTTGCTATTTTCTGAATATGGCTTTTCAGAGATCAGCAAATAAAAGATTTGACAGAAACTTGGAACCTATTCCCACAGGGAAAAAAAAAACAAAAAACAAAAAAACGCATATATGGTGGGCAGATTTTGCCTGAACCCAGTGAATCAAAACTCTGGATTCCAATTATTTTCACAGTGTTTTTTTTTTATAACAATGAACATTCTTTTTAGACTACTAGGAGCAAGTCTGATTATTACTTTAGGATAAATCCTCAAAAATGGAACTACTGCCAGTTTTCCAGAAAGCATATCTGAATTTACTCTTCTGGGTTTATTTTTCAAGCCATGCCAAATATTTCCAGAAGACAAGGAGTTCTGACCTGATTCCGGAAAAACAGAGCATGATCTATGTGAGGAAGTCTTTGTCCAATAGGAAAGAGAGAGGACAGGAGAGGAGGGCTGGATACATAGTCCGGGAGCAACCTGGAACAGGCCTGAGGCCTCCACAGGCACCTTACATTCTGTGCTTTATGGTTATAACACATCTTCTCTTAAAATATCCCTGCTGCCCTCTGGACAGTGTTTCTTCTTTCATATCCTAACTCTTGCAAATCTCAGCCAAAGAATCTGCACTTGAAAGATAAATGGAGGTTGGGAAAATTCCATTTCCCTTTCTGTATTTGGCTCCCACAGAATCTGTGACTGTTGGCCCCAGGAAATAAACATATGAGAAACCTCCTATCCAGGTCACTATCAGAAAAACAAAGCAGTTGTCTAGTTAGCTCCATAGGGCTCACTAAAGAAAGGTGGAGGATTCTATCCTCTTGAAAGTTCCAGAAACAGTATGGAAGACTGAAAGAGTACTTGGAGCTCAGTGAATTACATAGACCCTGGTTACCAGTCCTCAAATTCCCAGGCCCAGCTCCCTAATCCAAAAGGATGGCTTCTATTTCCTGGAGTCAAACAGAGAGGGTGAAATCAGGCAGAGGGCTAGAAACACTACAGAGACGTGTGCAAAGGGCCTATCTGCCATTTTCCAAATTCATGTGAATAAAATGTGAATCACTTAAAATAAAGAGAATGGCATGTTTATGCAAAACCTTTATTATTCTGCCTGTGCAAACGTTACTGGCAGTGATCTGCTCCTCACTGGGAACTGTGGCAAGCAAGCCAGGGTCACCATGAGATCTGTTTTAAATGTCAGTTGTGCTATATAGACACTCATTTGCGTAGTCAGCCATGCAAATAAACACAGATAGAAGAACCAGTTCCTTCAGCGCTGCAAGTCCTAGTCAGGCAGTGTTGTAGGCAGCTAAATTAGACAGAAATATTATAGGCAGTCAGACAGGGCCCAAGCCTCAAGAAGACCATATGGAAGACAAGGTGACTTTCCGACTTGGAAGAGACAGACCCCTGCAGGACAGAAGAGAAAACAAATGTAGCCACATACTTCCCTAGGAATGTGCATCAGGGATTGATATGCTCAATAGGTCATCAATCACCTTAAAAGAACCTAAATGTGTCACTAACCCAACCTTCAACAGGAAGAGATCCTGTTCCATATTCATGCCCCTTGCTAAGTAACTTGCTTCCCGATTTGGTATTGGATCTAATCAATTTTACCTAACCAATGGTGCTGGTAACCTCATTGGTTAACTATAGTTTTGTCCCACCTCATGCCCACCTGAGCGAGTTCCCACATTTTTCACCTTAGACCTGCCTCACTGCATGGTTTTTCACTATTAAAGTCCCTGGAAGAGACAGCTTCCTAGGGAACACCCACTTGGGGAATCTCCCTGTCCCTCTCTTGGACAAGAGGTTTCTTTCCCTCAATAAATATGTTCTGGGCTGGCCTGATTACTCAGTGGACTAAAGCGCCTGCTTCGGCAGTTTTGGCAGAGTGCAGCCACTAGGGTTCCATCCCCAGCATGCCCTGCAGGCCCTGCCCCTGGGGCATGCTAAGAGATTGGGCATTGTGGCATGTGCCTGTAACCCCAGCACTTAGGAGGCAGGAAACAGGAGGATTACTATAAGTCAGAGCTGCATATTGAGACCCTGCATACACAACATGCACACACATAAACACACACAAACACACACACACACACAAAACTAGGTCACAAGAGGCATTCTCCCTTGCTTTCCTAGGACCATTCACCCTCAGGGAAGCCAGCTGCCATACTGTTGGAACCCTCGACCATCTCTACAAGTGGACCCAGGGCCTCCTGCCAAAAGTCACATCAGCACGCCATCTTGGAAGCCCTTGTCATACAGCCAGCGCGCGGCAGGCAGGATGAATACCTGGATTGCAGTTGCTAAGTCAAACCTGCCTGGCTCACCAGCTTCCTATTTCTGACTCACAGAAACTATATGATGCTTGCCATTTAGCATAGTAAAATTGGGAGTAACTTACCACTCGGCATTAGCTTATCTCCAGGACTTGGACTTTTTTGTCATTCCCCAGTCCCTTTCCTTTATTTCCAGAAAAAGAGATGCTCTACATATACTTATTACATTTTACCGGGCATATTTAGGAGTTCTGTGGAAGCAGATGCATTCACATTTGTTGCCAAGCCTCGTTATCAAATCTAAAGCTGATGAAGCTGATTCGTTCATTCACAATGTTTATAAGGGTGCAAGTTGCAGGAGCCTGTTATCTTCCACAAGGTCTCTTTTTCAAAAAGAAAGGAAAAAAAAAAAAAGGAGCTAGGACCAGAATCCAAGTGTGGGAAAACTCCAAAATCTATACATGCCCCTTTCCAATTCACAAGGTGCTTCCCACAGACTTAAAAATATTGCAGCCTTCCAACCTTCCAAACTAGCCATTTATCCATTGAAGGATGTGGCCAGGGAGGAGGTGTTGGGAAGGAATAGAGGAAGAAGGTGCAGACCCTGCCCTTGGTTACTGCAAAAGGAGAGCCTGCAGAGGGCTTCCTGCTAGTACCTTGGGACATTTGGTCCCATAGTTGTCTCCTAGTGGCAAACTCTTCAAGATGTGCCCAGGGACCCATCCTAAGATGCTTCAGGCACTGTCTCGCTCTAGGAGCCGACTGTCACTCACAGAAAACCCTCTACTTTGGGGCCTCCCCCATCTCGGTCTTTCTGAGGATTGTTCAGTGAAAGGCCAGTCATTCTACTTCCCAGGGAAGATTTTTACATCTTCAAGAGAGCAGTAATCCTGTCTACCTCTTGCACTTGTGAATGATAAAAGCTATTCTTAGTGTTTGGCACCTAATAAACACTGAGCCTGGTAGTTCTCCAGAAAGTTTAACAAATTTACTGGAGGATGGCTGGGGGCACAGCATGTGGTAGGGGAAGCTTTATTTGTATGTATTTTCCATTTCATTGTAACACAAATGTAATTTCATTGAAAGCAGCAGTGTGAGAGAATGTAAAGCCTTTCCTAGGGTCCCTACCAACACTGAGATTTACATCATTAAAAGGGCTATTTAGACCATTTAAGGCTGCATTTGCGGATGGAATTTTAAGGGTGAAAGCCCATTTGTAACCCTAAAGTATTTAAACCACCTTGTAATTTGATCTAAAATCTCACTGTACTAGCTTAACTCCTTCGGCCTCCAGCCTGTCAGTCCCAGTCCTACTTCCAGGACCACCTGTCAGTTGCTGTAAGGGGTGGGGATTTGTGGAACCCTCAGCTGTAACCTGATCTCCACAAGTGTTAGAGCAGCTTGGCAGCTGCCACGGAGTTTGTGCATTTTACAGCACAAAGCTGGGGTGGATTCAATGGCATGCCTCTGGAACCTTCCCATTCATTCATTGGTACATTTGACAACATGTGCAGAGTTCCTGGGCTAACTAAGCTATGGAGCTAGAAAGAAAGAAAAGAGGGCCTCGCAGAGAAGCAGGAGACATAGGCCTGCAAAAGCCTATTGCAGTGCGAGGACCGTGTGTGATATAAGGGCAGAAACCAAGTGCACACAAGAGAAGGCCGCTGGCCACGCAAGGTGGGCAGGGAAGGAATGGCTTCCCGCAGGAGCACAGCTGAGTGCTAGGAAGTGTTCCTCTTGGTGGTCACGCCAACT
>PVJA010005500.1:65796-78797 GCA_004027025.1 Myocastor coypus
CCAGCCACAGAATGAATTCACTGGTCCCATCACAAAAGAAGAAGAAGAAGAAGAAGAAGAAGAAGAAGAAGAAGAAGAAGAAGAAGAAGAAGAAGAAGAAGAAGAAGAAGAAGAAGAGGAGGAGGAGGAGGAGGAGGAGGAGGAGGAGAAAAAAACAACTTTTGTCCAGTATGTGTTAGTGGGAGACACAGAAAAAGACTGATTTAGCAGAAGAAAAGAAAAAACTCATACACCACAAAGGCAATGAGGGTGGTCCTGAGAGGAAGCCCCTCACGATCAGGTCAGGGGATTTCGAGGATTCCTGTGGTGGCAAGGAGGAGGCCAATGGGATCTGTGAACCAGTAGTAAAGGAGGAAGGAGTCTGGGCTCAATTCACAGGTGAAAGGCAGGAGCACATTCACAGCGCAGCTCAGAAGAGCGAAGGCGGACCGATCCCTTGCATTCGTCTTTTAAAACTTCAGTTAGAAGTGAGTGACTTAGAAGGGGAAAAACTGTAAACTGTAGTCCTTTCAAAGTGCAATTAAAGTATTACGATTTTCTTGTCTCTTTTTAACTTAATTTTATTCGTTCTTCCTTTCTCCCTGCCCCATCCTCTGGCAGCGCCCCTGGTGTTGTGAAGTCAGCGCTCTTCTCCACACCGCAGCGCCGGCCCTCAGAGGCCCTTCGAGGTGGCCAGGGAGCCCGACCGCCGTCCCCTCGGGCTTCCTTCTCCCTCTGCCTCCGCTGCGCGCGGTGATCGCCTCCCCCCTGGACTCCTCTTCCCACTCGGGGCGCCTCTCCTTGGCCCCTCGTCGCCGAGAATCGCCTTTCTCCACGGCCACTTAGATCACCGCAGAGGTGCCTGGTGGTCCCCCGAGTCGCACTAAGTCTTCCGTTCTCGACTGCCCACCGCCGTCCCCGACTCCTCCACCCGTGCCCTCACGCCTGGTCGCCCTCCCCTCGTGCACGGAGGCCGGAGGTCCTGGTGTGCGACTGCACACTCACACGCGGGCCTGAGATCAGGAAAGAGGGGGGACCCAAGCTCCCCTGTGAGACCTCCTGGTACCGGAGCGAGCTAGGAAACGCGGGCCCAGGGTAGACGGCACAGGCACCTGGAGAGGGCGCTGGGGCCGGGCCCCAGCAGCTGCTGTCCAGGACTCTGGTGCTAGCCGCAAGCAGGTGAAGGATGCGCAACTGCTCCCTCCCTCTAATTATCTGTCGCAGCGTCTCTGGCTTCCGCCGGTGCCAGCCTGAGTATTTTCCCCCAGGGTGATCCCTCGGACCGCTTAGGTCCTCACGTCCCGGAATGCTGATTGGCATCATTGCTTTTTTTAAAAAAGCGTCTCTTCCTTCGGCTTCCTCTCAGGGCAGAGTGAGGCATCAATGTTTGAAGCAGGAGGCCCTGATCTGACTGCCAGCTCTATAGCTTCCTCTCATGCCACCTTCCTTGCTCAGTGTGCCCCAGGCGCTGGTTATTCTTCCTCCATCTGGGACACTCTGGCTTTCCCACGGCAGGGCCTTGGCCATGCTCTTCTCAGTCTGGCGATGCTTGGTAAAGGCGAGGCCGTTAGTCTCGTTCTCTAGTGAGCTCCTACTCAATGCCTTGCTCAGCATGGATGCTGTGTTTGTCGGTTGGCTACCACCTTGGATGTCCCCAAACTACAGGTCCCCTGAGAGGGGCTTCACTCTAAACTGGCTGTGTCACCAACCCATCAAGCCACTGTTTCCTGCCTATCAAAATTTGTTCCAGCATCTTGTACTTTGGGACACTTTTCCAACTAACTGTCCACACCTAGTCTAGCACTGATAAATGTTGGCGGAGATCAGGCAAGGAATTACGGAATGGGTTATGTGGAAGGATTAGGAAATGCTGGGAACCAGGTCATCGGGTGAGCTGATGTCCCACAGAAAAGTGACTGTCCCTGCTCAGCTTCAGTAGGTTCCTAATTTTCAAGAAAAGCAGGTCCCGTATGGTTAGATCTTCCAATTTTTCAAAAGATGACAAAATTTGAGTTTCTCTCTGAAACATTTATAAGACATGCTGGAGGCATGCTTCCATGATCCGTTATTAGCCTATGGTCAACCCCTACTCTATTCTTCCAAGGAAGCTGAGTGGCACTGGAGCTCATAGGTGGTGGGCACACTTGTGTTCCTGCATCTGGGCTGTGCTCTGAGGCCTGTGCCAAGCTCCCGGCCCCAGAACACAGAACTGATGCCTTTGCCCTCTCTATGTGGTGCCTGTTTATCAGCACTTCTCAGGAAGGCAGCAGCCGGCTTTGCTATTTTATGAGCAGAAGCCTTGCCCAGTGTGCAGAAGCAAAGCATTTCACGCAAGGCTCAGATATTTTGTTTCTTATGCCTCACCTCTCCATCAGCATGAGAATTACAGACTTCTTTCTCTATTCTCCTTCTACTGAACATCTTTGTTGAAAAGTATCATTGTTCTTTGTTCAAAATTCCAGTCTCTGTTGTGCTCTGATGATAATGTTGACCTTGTGCATCAGCTAGCAAACTGCAATAATGCTGCATTTCAACTAGCACCATCAGGAAAGGAGGTGCTCTACATAATTAAATTGTCCACATAACTAGAGCAAACCAGCATTTTAAAGATCAACCTTTGCAAAAGACAAAGTGGAAATAGCATCAAATATATACTCTTTGGTCTTCCTTATTTTAAAGTTACTTTTTATGAAGTTTCCCCAGGACAGGAACAGGAATACAACATGACTGTTGCTTGTTTCTTGCCCCTGTGCTACAGGCCTCAACTCTGTTCCTAACTGAAGCCACTGGTTCTTCCCTGACCAGTTGACAAGCGTGTCCTTCCATAATAGTCTGCATGCTGATGAGCAAAAAGGTAGCAAGCTGTGATGCTGAACTCCACATTGCTTGCCTACCTTATTTTGTTTATTGAGATAGGACCTCACTACGTGGTCCAGACTTGCCTTACACTCAGTGTGATGCTCAGATTGGCCTCAAAGTCTTGATCCTCCTGCAGCAGGCTCTCTCTACACAAAGGCTCAGGTTATAGGGTATTTTTTTACCATACCCATTGCCACATCCTTCTTTTTATAACTTTTATCTTAATCATTGTTCTTCATCAAGATGTGAAGAGCTACCTCACTCTGTATAGTAGCCCCAACTATTCTATTGTGTAGGTGCACCATGATTTCACTAAGCATTTCCCTCTTAACTGTTTCCAGTCTTTTGCTATTATATTTTGAACACCATAATTATAATCTTTGGGGTTACTTCATTTTGCACATGTTCAAATATATCTAGAGGTTAAATTTGCAGGAGAAAATCTCTGGCTCTGAAAAAAGCTCTGTACATTTGCCACTTTGACACTCTTATCACATCACCTTCCCAAAAAGTAGACATCAAGATTTTCTTCTGGAGTCACTGTATGAGAGGACCTGCATTCCATATCTTTAGTAGCACATATCCAAACTTTGAAATTTTTGTCTCTCGTTGAGTAAAAGACATTAATGCAGTTGGTATTTGAAATATAGTTGCACTGTGGATTATGGCTTTTATAAAGCATTCTTTGTCTCTTCTAATATGTTTCTGTCAGAATTTTCCTTTGACACTACAATCACAGTGTTTACTTTCCTCTTATTCCTATTTTTCTGAGAAGCTATTTTTGTTCTCTTTTCTCTAATTGTTATACTATTTTTAGAATGGTTTCAGATTCTCTCTCTCTCTCTCTCTCTCTCTCACACACACACACACACACACACACACACACACACACACACAAATTGAACATAAGGCTCAGGTTTCCCACGTACCTTGTTTCTACTCCAGTTCTGTCGAAGTTACCCCTATTATTAACATCTTGTACTAGGGTGGTAGACTTGCTATAATTAATAAACTGACTTGATATATCATTATTAACTACAGTACCTCGTTCATATTAGGGTATACTTCTAGAGGCTAGCGAAATAGCTAGGCTCTGAGTGTGGTCTCCAGTGATAATAACAACACCAAAGACAGCAAAAGTATACTTCTACTGTTGTGCATTCTGTGGGCTCAACAAACATATAAATATCAGACACCACCATCAGAGCATCATACAGCGTAGCCTCATGGCTCCAAACTCCCATCTCTACTTGTTTATCCATCCCTCCCACCTTCCTGGAGAATGTCTAGGAACCACTGATGGTTTCATTGTCTGTATTTTTGCTTATTCCAGAATATCATATGGTCAGGGTCACACGGTGTGAAGCCTTTCCAGGCTGGCTTTTCTTATTCGGCAGTATGCATTTTCATACCTTCCTGCTTTCTCGTGCCTTGATAGCTCACTCCTTTTTAGCACTGAATAATAGTCTATTGCTTAAGTGTAACTGGTATACCCATATACTATCAAGGCCTATCTTGATTGCCCCCAACTAAGGGCAGTCATGAGTACACTTGCTATAAAAATTCTAGTGGACATGAGTTTTCAGCTCATTCGGAGGACTAGGAGCATGCAGCTAGATCACACAGCAGAGCTGTGTTTGGCTTTCTAAGTAACCACCCAAGCGTTTCCCAAAGTGGCCACACTATGTTGAATTCTGACTGGCAGTGAATGAGAGTTCCTGTTGCTTCATACTCTTGCCAACATTTAGTGCCGTTGGTGTTCTTTTATTTTTTTTTTTTTCCTTATGGTTGTCTCAGCCCACCCTGGGGGCGGGGCTGGCACAGCATGTGGTGCCAGGAATTGAACTGCAGTTCTTGTGCTTTGCCTAAGCAGGTGCTTTTAACCACTGAGCTATCTCATTGGCTCCTGTCATTGTTTTGCATTTTAGGTCATCTAGTAAATGTGCTATAAGACCTCATTTTAATTTGCTCTTTTCTAGTGGCATTGGGAAGCTTTTCACAGTTTACTTACTGCACATTTTCTTTGGTGAGGTATCTATTCAGATGTTTTGACTACTTTTAACTACATTGTTTGGTATTTTCTTATTGTTCAGTTTTAATACTTATTTTTTTATTTTTTTATTTATTTTTTTTGTGTGTGTGGGACCAGGGTTCGAACTCATGACCTTGCACTTGCCCAGCAGGCACTTGTGCCTTGGAGCTATCTCCCCAGCCCCAATACTTATTTTTTAAATTTTGTTTATTTATTATTTATTTGGTACAGAGTCTCACTACACATCTCAGACTGGCAGTGAATCTCCTGTCTCAGCCTCCCCAGCACTGAGAGTACACGCATGCACCACCATGTCTAGTTTTGGTAATCGGCTCTGAACAGGGGCTGCAGGCATGTGGTACTGGGAATTAAACTCTGATCCTTGCTCTTGGCAGACAGGCGCTTAGACTGCTGAGCTATGTTCCCTGCCTTGATATTTATTTTGATATTTTATTTGATACTTGTTTTGCAGATTTCTTTTTCCTGGTGGCTTGTCTTTAACTTATTATTATTATTTGTTTGTTTATTTTGCAGGACCAGGATTCAAACTCATGACCTTGCATTTACCAGGTAGACACTTGTGCCATGGAGCTATCTACCCGCCCCCTATGTTACTAATTTTTAACTTGTGGTTCTCCTATATGTGGTGCTGAGTATCCTCTCTTATTTCATTTATTTTGTTTGCCTCTTTACTTAGTTTTAAATGTTTTCCTCTTCTTTCTTGAGAGTTTAGGACACATACCCCAAATCTCCTTTCTCTTGTGTCTTTTTTTCAAAACTTCAACGCTTATAATTTGCTATCTCTGATAAAAAGAGTTTCTAATATCAAAGCAAGAGAACTTTGTAAAATGTCCCTGGAAGCTCCATTCGTGGTCAAACTTATAGGATAAGGCACATACGCCTTATACATCTATTTAGGCCCTTCAACAGTGTTCACCATGTTCTGAAATTGTTTCCAGGAAATGAATTCCTTGTTCTGGCTTTCTCCACTCAGATATCCGAAGACGGTCATAGCTGGAGGCCCTGGTTTTAATAGGCCCATGGATCCATATGTTACTGCACACATAAATATAATTTCCCTGCACACATGTTCCCTCACTCCCCAAAGCAGCAGGATGAACTTACATTCCCTGGAAATGTTAAGTAGCAGTTCTCCGGTGGCCCTGCACCTGCAGGCTCAGGGAGTCACCTCTGCCTGCCACGCTTGAGCACGCACGCCTGGCTCTGCCACTGAAGTTTCCGAGGCGCACACTCCACAGCAAAGGTGAGCGAGGCGGTGATAGCCCTGCAGTATCCCATAGATGGCAGTAAACACACTTTCTAGCACTTTTCCTTCATCTTCGTTGGAAACAGTCTCCTTCAGGGAAAGAAAATGAATGCCTGGACTGTGGAGTAATAATTAGCAAACAGACTCTAGTCATTTGAAAAATTGGCCAGAAGCCTTATTAAAGGAGGTAATAATAGTCATGTTTTGCACTTCTAATAGGGTCTTTTATCTCTAGGCCTCCAAGAGCCTGTCTAAGTCATGTAGAGAAAAGAAACACACACACACACACACACACACACACACACGTACACAGCTGGGTCAGAAGTCAGAAAACACCCTCTCTGTTTGACATCCTGTATGCCTCTCTCACTTCAAAATGAAGGTGGAGCCCTCCCTCGCATTTAAATACCAGGAATTTATGCAGGGGAGAGAAAAAATGGCAACAATGCACTGTGAGATAAACACACGTTCCCAGGGTAATATGGAAAACATACTTTTCTCAAAGGTATTTTCCTGCGAGAGCAACAATACAACGTTAAATACTTTGCCTTCCATAAACACATAGACAGCGTTTCCATTCACAATGCACTAGACAAAATAGAAAGCATTTCTAAGTCTTGTGGATAGCAAGGCATAATTATCAGAACATCTTTGCATTTATTCCTATGAAGCCAGCCTAGATACTGCTGCAGGTGACTGTCAGTCCTGTGAACTCGGTATCATTCATTCATTACCTCCAAAAGTGGAGACAGCAGAAAAAGTAACTTCCAACATTCTTACACAGCCATGCCCTACATCCACAAGATACAGCTCTTCCGCTCGCCTCATATTAAACCTGCATCTCCAGTTTCCCACAGAAACTCCATATCTATTGAAATCTCGAAGCATTAGAATTCTCCTTTATTATTGTCAAGGTTTAGCAACTTGACAACCCAAAGACAGGCACCTTGACTATTTGAGGGAGCTTAGGTTTGAAAATAAAGTAGAGCGCGACTCTCCCTGGTGCATTGAAATCCACTCGGGATTTGGTAGGCTGAGCACTTTTTCTTTGGCTGGGTGTTACATTCACCCTGGTAAGTTATTTGACCTCTCTGCATATCAGTTCCTTCGTTGTATGAATAGCTCCTCTACAGGCACTGGCTTCAAGATCGAAGGAGATAATGAATGTTAAGCATAGCATGTATGACTCAATGAATCTCACTGGTCATTAAGAAATATAAAAATGTATATACACACAGTAGATACAACACTGAGACAGAGACCAGATTTCTTTGGGGCTCCCCTGTGCCTTGGAGATTTTGGTACATTTGTTCAAACCCCACAGTTCGGAACCCATCACTCATACATCCTATAAATTCATGACCTTATTTCCTCTTTTTTTTTCCAATTTTAAATCCAAGACTCACAGTTTAATTTCGTGCCCAGGCTGCCAGTCACACTCCTTAGCTATTTTCCACACATAAAAATCCCAACTTCTCATAAAACTATAAATCTGGTACCTGGAGCAGAGGCTTGCATTTGATGAGTACTCTTTGCCCTCTCTCATTTTGTAGGTTCTACCTCCTGCTTCAGTCCTCCAGTGGCACAGACTGCACCAGGGCTGTGCCCTGGGGAGTTCCAACCTCAGGGAAGGGGAACTCAGTCTCTCCTCACCACGTCCAACTACTTCCTGGGTGCCAACCTGCTTGAATCTGACCAACATATTCCTTCCAGCTTCCCTGCAATTTTAAAAAATATGATTTCCAATGCTGCGATTATTAATTTGTTGTAAGGCTCAGTGGTCAGTATTCTCATAGAGACTATTGTTTCCTTTATTCTAAACAATTGTTTCTTCTTATTTGTATGTTTGAACATACATTAAAACACAGAAACACTGGATTGCAGAGATAGCTCAGTGGTGTAAGTACCTGCCTAGGCGAGTGCAGGGCCTGGGGTTCGATCCCCACACCACATTGAGTGCCTGCCCTGCCCCAGGGCAGCCATGCCAGCCACACCAGCCACCGAGTTGTATCTCAGTGGTGCACGCCTATAATCCCAGCACTGAGGGGTGACTGAAACCTAAGGATCACTACTCTTGAGTTGAGTGGCAAGACCTTGTACCAAACACATTAAAAAAAAAAAAAAAAAAAAAAAAAAACGTATAGTAACCTTGTTTTGGAGCCAGGGAGATAGCTCAGGCGCACAAGTACCTGCCTGGAAAGTGCAAGGTCCTGAGTTCAATCCCTGATGCCATAAATAAATAAATAAATAAATAAATAAATAACACACACACACACACACACACACACACACACAAAGTGATATTACAAAATACGTTGGTTTCTACTCTAAAAGGCATTTCTAATTAACAGGCTATGCTTTTTAAGGCTTTTCTAGGTTTTTCTTTCTTAGAATTGTAACGTATTTGCCTGTAAAGTTTGCCCATTGACTGAATTCTTCCTGGTCTGACTTCTTTTCACTCAGAGCACAAATTTATTTTTCTTGGTAAGGATGTCACCAGAGAGGGCCAGTCAGGGGAGGTCCACCTAAGAGTCGATGAGGGCCTCAGCTCACCCCGCCACGGGAAGGTGGGTGATTCACGGATTCCCATCCCAGAAATGAGAGTCATGCATCAGTATGAGGAACAGAAAGGCTTTCAGGCAGAAAAAAGTGCACACCCAGAGGCCAATGTGGAGGCTCATTACGGTATGGGGTTTGGGACTTCCGTGGTCCTGGGGTTCTCAAGATGAGTGATCTAGGATGTGGATTCTGGCTGTCTGTCAGAGGGCCATTTGGACGGAAAATCATCTGCATGTGTCTTAAGTTCAGAGATATGCAGGCTACTTAATAGTGCTAGGATGAAAGTCTGTGGGCGGAAAAGTCAGGCTTAGCACAGAAGTGCAAAACACCAGCCTGAGTTTTAGGCTTATCACAACTTTACAACCCTTAAGAAGTTTGCGTTTTTGGAGTTTCCAGAAAGAGACAAAGGCACTGTAACCCAGTCATTCCGTGTCCTGAAGATACAGTTTTTCTTAAAAGTGAAATTTTAAAATAATTATTTTCCTTGTCTTCTTCCTCTTTACCCCTCTTTCTTCTGTTGTGTCTCAGTCCGCAGTCATCAGTATGGATAACACCTGTGACGCGCTGCCTTCTGGGAGTCCTGAACCGCGCGCGCGTGCAGGGCAGCGCCCAGTGACCCCAGGTTCTTGCGCATTTGCAGTTTTGCTGTCCTTTGTGCTTTCTTCCTGTTCTTTTGTCTCCTTGCTCTTTTTGTGCAGTCACTGTGTGCTGCCTCTAGCAGTAATCTTTCCCTTGTCCTTTCCTTTTGCATCTTCCAGTCTGGAGGAAAACAGGGCAAACGTTTGGAGCAGTTTTAAAGCCACGCTGTGAGCAAATTGTGTAAGCCTTGACACACAAAAAAACTTTTTTTTTCCCCCTATGGACTTTAGGCCACTCTGTGAGTTTTTGTTCAGCTGTCCTACTTTTAGGCTGTTTTAGAATATTTAAATCCTAGAAAAAATGTCACAGAGCAATGAAGTAGCTGTATCACTGTCCACCGGTCTAATTTTAAAACTCCATAACAATGGCATCCCAGGGTGAGATCTAGCTGGCTCGTGAGGATAACATGTACCAGGCAATACCTGCTTTGAGTGGTTGGCCTGATGGTCAAACCCATCATAAGCAAATCTGAGGGACGGGTCACCCTGGGACATGCCATTGCACAATTTAAGAATATTTCCAGTATGAAAATCTGATATTAAAGCATTTCCTATGAAGGTAAAAGGCATTCACGTGACACAAGGGAATTCTAAGCCAAATAACACGTATGACACATGCCTGTACCCCAACTACTTGGAAAAATAAGGCGTGAGGACTGGTTTCAAGGCCAGCCTTGAAAACCAGCCTCAAAACGAACAAAAGGAATCCATTGGTTATGTAATCAACAAGCCAGACATTTCAGGGAATCAAAGTATATTCCCATTTCTAGCTGTCCGGGTTCACTCTAAGGAAAAAAAAAAAAAGTGTTCATTTTCTTTATTTTCTTTCTCTACTATGCCTTTCTTTTTTTCTCCATTTTTTCTTTCCATATGAGCCAATGATTCCCTTCATGGATGGCTGTCTCCCAAAAGCAAATAAGGGTCGAAAATACTGTTCATTTAGACTGAGCCAAGCTCATAATAAAATACTGATAGCAAGGAAACCTTTCTAACCTTGAAACAATTATGTTAAGAAACAAATTATTTCTTACAGGATATTCTTAATATGAAGGTGTTTCTCCGGAAGTTCAACTTGACAATTAAGTCTTCTGTTTAGTCCAAGAAGCACCTCCAATTCTTTTCTCACAGTGGGAGATTCCAACGGCCAGAACAACTACACACAACCAGCCACACACCTGTCAGATGGTGCACACCTGGCTTGCAGTCAGATATTTTCTGGCTTGGGTGCTTGAGACAGGGGCGAGGGCTGGGTGAGGTGGCCGTGTCTGTGCCAGGTATGCTTCATTCTGGAGAGATCCTTCCTTTCTAATCACAGTCACTTGTCTGTATATTCATTTAAGAACAGTGCCTTAGCCTAGCAAGTAAGATTCTGAGTTTAGGTAAGTGACTTACCTTACCTGTGGTTTAATTTGGTTATCTGTAGATAGCAACAGGGTTTTCTCCATGGGGTCATGTTGAAGTTAATAGAATTGATAGCTGTAACATGGAGGCCCTGTGCTCATGTGTCCTATTGCTTTCAGAGTGTAGATGGGAGCCATAAAGATAAAACAGTGTAGATTGTTATATGAATTAAGGGCTTAGGTTCCATAGTCAACCCCTTGTAAGCCCTGGGCATTTCCTCTCTCCTATGCTGGCTGTGTAACTCTGGACAAGTTGCTTAGCTGCTCTAAACTTCACTTCCCAGAAAAATACATTGACTGCATACTATGGCTTGCATCTAGGTGTGCCCCCAAAATCCCCTGCAATCACAGTGTGGGCTTCTAGAGTTTTTTGATTGACTCATGGTGCAATGTTGGAATTATGAGTGAGTCCCACCCCTCCCTGGGGCAGGAGCCTGCGTACAGTCTAAGGGAGGGAAGAGGTTGCTTTCCGCTGCTCCTCCCCTTTTGCTCTCGTTGCTTTTGCTGTTTTCCACCATCATGAACTGTTGCCCTCTGCCTTGCCCCCCTGCCTTGGAGACAGCTGAGGATGAACTGAAACCTCCACAAACTGCGAGCTAAATAAATCTTCCCTTCTTTCATTTTGAGTGTTGGGTGTTTTGTCTCAGCAATGAGAGAAAAGTAACTGAGACACTACAAGATGTGCCTGATTGAGCTGTTAGGAAGATGAAATAAGATGAAGGATTCGCAAGATGCCTGACGCATGAAGAGCACTCAAGTGGCGTTGGTCATGAGGATGCTGAGGAGAGGGTGCCAGTGAGGCAAAGCCTCTGTATGGGGAGGGGTCTGTAAAGCAATCCCCACACTCTTCTTCGGGAAGAACTGGAACTCACCAAAGCTATTTGTGGAGCGTAGTTTGCACATCTCTATTGGTTCTTGCTTCGAGGGCAGGAATGACAACCATTGAAAGTAAAGTAAGACTTAGGATTTCCCCTCCCCACCCCCAAATCTCACAGGTTCCTGAGTTCAGACTCCATCTCTCTCCACAGAATCTCAGAATTTTAACCTGTGTCTTCTGACCTGCTGCAGGGCTTCTACATCAGGTAGGTCAATAAACATGTCTGTTACAGGGCTTAGCCTAGAAGAGCTGGGATTCTGATTTGTGAGTGTCCTCCACTTCTCAGACCCAGTTTTCTGACCGAAAGCAGGGGAGGGTGACTGGGATGATTTATATTCTGTTCTCCCATTCCTCATAAACGGAATGTTACATACCACTTCTCTCTTGGAAAATGATCTTTCTGTGAAATCCAGGTTCATTTTTTACTTCATTTTTAAAGAGAATGTAAAATGATAATAAAAAATAGAAATGGTACAGAATTTCACTAAATAAGATAATATGAATTCAACAGTATTTGTTGTGTGGCATAGTGTTGTATTCAGCTTAGTTGTTTAGATTGCCAGATCGATGCATGCAAAATTAGAAAAAGAAGAATGTTACAAGAAATTAAGAAAAAAGAGCCTTTCCGTGCTGCCCGGCCGGGGTCCATACGGCATTGTTCTTGATTGCCATGGTAACTTAAAGGGAAACTTCACAATGTCCGGAGCCCTTGATGTCCTGCAAATGAAGGAGGAGGATGTCCTCAAGTTCCTTGCTGCAGGAACCCACTTAGGTGGCACCAACCTGGACTTCTAGATGGAGCAGTATATCTACAAAAGGAAAAGTGATGGAATCAACGTCATAAATCTGAAGCGGACTTGGGAGAAGCTCTTCCTGGCAGCTTGTGCCATAGTGGCCATTGAAAACCCTGCTGATGTCAGCGTCATCTCTTCTAGGAACACGGGCCAGTGGGCTGTGCTGAAGTTTGCTGCTGCCACTGGAGCTACTCCTATTGCTGGCCACTTCACTCCTGGAACCTTCACTAACCAGATCCAGGCAGCCTTCAGAGAGCCATGTCTTCTGGTGGTTACCGATCTCAGGGCTGACCACCAGCCCCTCACAAAGGCATCTTACATCAATCTGCCAACCATTGCTCTGTGCAACACAGATTCTCCCCTGCACTATGTGGACATTGCCATCCCATGCAACAATAAGGGAGCTCACTCTGTGGGTCTGATGTGGTGGATGCTGGCCTGGGAAGTGCTGCGCATGCGTGGCACCATTTCCCGTGAACACCCATGGGAAGTCATGCCTGATCTCTATTTCTACCGGGATCCTGAAGAGATTGAAAAGGAAGAGCAGGCTGCTGCTGAAAAGGCTGTGACCAAGGAGGAATTTCAGGGTGAATGGA
>PVJA010005501.1:0-78741 GCA_004027025.1 Myocastor coypus
AAATTAATGAAGCTCTTGGATGAATCGGGACCAATGAGTTTTGTAAGCCCACTCATTATGTAATTCATTTAAAATGTTCACAGAGATGTGCAGAGACTAATTATTCTTGACACCATTTTAGGATAAAATACAGCGGTGGAAAGTAAAACAAAACGAACACAGTTAGATCCAATAAGTTTCTTATAATTGGAGGAGAAGAAAAGAAATGAATGACATTTGATGAATTATCTACAGTCACAATGGACGAAGTTTTCAATGTACACATAACAACAGTTCCTTGGCTGAAATCCGAGTCGCTTTTGTGTTTTGATGCTAATCCCTGCATGGATGCCTCATGTCTGGACATGGTGGTAGGGGTCAGAGGCAGCGAGCACCTGCTTCTAATAACTCATCTCCTAAAACCTAAAACCGGTGTGTGGCTCTGAGCAAGGCATTTGCATCTGCAAAGCTCTTTAAAGACAAAGAGCAAAGATTTTTGAAAAGTAGAACTCTACAACGAATGGTAGAATTACAAAAGTCTGAATAATGTCATTGGGTGTCTCAGAAATCTGCTCAGGATTGGTCAGTATTTATTTTCAATACTCAGCATTTATTATGTATGTATGTATGTATGTATGTATGTATGTATGTATTTGGTTGTTGCAGGGTCTCACTATGCAGCTCCAACTCACGGTGATCCACCTGCTTTCAGTCTTTGCAGTACTGGGGTAACAGGCATGTGTCACCACACCTGGACTATGACAGCCTCAGCCTGCTCTCAGGGCAGGGCTGATATGGCATGAGGCACCAGGGATTGAACCTCGGTCCCTGTGCTTGCCTTAGCGTGTGCTTTAGTCAGCTGAGCTATCTCGCTGGCCCCAGTGCTCAGCATTTAAATGACTCTTGATCTATCCTCATATAAATCTTGGTCTGTGTTTCTTTGGGGGGTCATTCTTCTTTTTCTTATCTTGAAAGCCCATCATTTACCTCAGGAAACTAGATCACTGCTACACCCACTTGCTTTCAGTATACACAGATTGAGTTTTACTAAAACTTTCTACCTAAAAAGTTATACACACTTTGCATTATGTGCAGCTGTATGGGAAGTTGTTGAACTGGCTAAGAAGAACCCTTTGTTCTTTAAATAAATTCAAGTGTCACCAAAATCTTTCTATCAGTCAGCGTTATTCAGTAGTCACATACATAGTGTTATAGGCAAGAAATCTTAAGACATAATCCTCTCACTAGTCAATTCTGACATTGTGAAAAAAGAAAAGAAAAAGAATCTCCCTTTGAAACATAAAATTATAATTTTTAAAATTATCAGAAGACAACTTGCCGGGTGTGGTGGCGCATGCCTGTAATCCCAGCACTCGGGAGGCTGAGGCAGGAGGATCGGTGTGAGTTTGAGACCAGCCTGGGCTACAAAAGTGAGCTCAAGGCCAGCCTGAACTGCATAGCGAGACCCTGTCTCAAAAAAGACAAGAAAAAAAAAAAAGACAACTCAATAAACACCAAAGAGTCATTATTTGGGGTCTGCAATGGATCTTAATGTTTATTAATGAAAAATCAGTTTTAAATTAATCACAGTGTACATCACTCAACAAAAGAAGTTATTAGAACTCCGTTCAATACTGTTAGGCCTTTCATCACTCCTGTAAATATATACCAATAATGGCTTTAAGTTCTCTGTCTGTAGTAACAACTTTAGAACATTATTATGCATTTCAACCACAAGCTCATATCTGTCATCCTGCCATCTTGTATCATTCCATTTTTGCCCCTTGTCCCTCTTCAGTAAGATACCGGTGGATGTGATATCCTGAAATGAAACACCCCTCTTCTATTCTGTAGTGGCTTAGGACTGACTTGATCACAATTCGCCAATCCCAGAATCATCATCTGCTAGGAGTATTATTACAAATACCAGAAATAATCACATGGGCCTCCAAGTTCTTTTTCCCCCAAAACTTTACTCTCTTGATATGTAAAACAATCTGATCAATCTTTGTTTCCTTCTCAGCTGCAGTAGGTTCTCTGTTGGCCTCTGATAGTCTCATGGAAGCTAAAAGAGAAGATGAAGTGTATTTGTACTAGTACAGCAGAAAAATCAATACTAGCAATCATTACTATTTATTGAGCTCCTGGTACCTGCTGGTTTTCATGTTAGTTGTTTTATGTTATATGTGTTCTTATTTTAAAGACCTTCCAAGTAACTATTATTACCTTTGTGCTGCTAATTAAAAAAAGTGAAGTTAAAATAGTTAAATGATGTCATAACAATATGAATAATATTTAAATTAATATCCAAATGTAGTCTGCCTTCCTGAGATACTCTATCTTTTCACCAAAACTTTTCAAGATTTTATATGTTTTATTAGCTGTATAAAAATGATTGACAGACATCATATGATAAAGGTTATTATGGGTCAGGCTTCATACTGAATATGTTCTCAGAATCTTTTCAAATCTCATTTGTCCAGCGGTATTATTGGTTAGAGGGTCACACATAGCACTTATTGTGAGGTTCAGTTGTCAATCAATGCTGATATCATTTAATCCTTCTTCTATATTGCTGCCTCCTATTTAAATTATCTGAAACCTATTGAACAGAATTAAGCTGTGACCTAGATTCCCATCTATTGCCATCACATTTACATTTAGCTGCTGTCTCGATTACTCTTCTCTTGTTGCTGGTACAAATACCTGACAGAAGTGGAGGAAGGAAAGATTCATTTGGCTTACAGTTAGTGGTGGGTGCAGTCCATACTCAGTAGGCTCCAAGGCCCAGTGGCACACGGCAAAGGGCAGCCATTCATAGTGGTGGCGGAGATCAAGAGAGCAGGGAGATTGGCAGCAGCTCAGTCAACTAGCTAGCCTTTCTCCCCTCCTTACATTGGGATGCAAATTACCTGTCTCAGGACTGGTGCAGCACCCACACCCACAGTAACCAGTTAAAACTCACTCCATAGAAATTTAGAAATCTAACCATATACAAAATTATAGCAGGTCAGAAAATTTTAACCACAAGGCAGAAAAAGTAAAGCCAGGTTAGTATGCTGAACTGTAAAAGGCTCAAGTCAACAGCTGCTGACATTGTCAATTCTGCTGATAACCTACTACTATTATGGAAAATTGGGGTATATATACTATTACTTTCTATTAGTTCAATGAGAAGAAGGATTTGTACCAATTGTGTTTAGAAAATTTCTGTCTGCATGTTGTACTCTGAATAACTACTATGAAGACAACAATATACATTGTATTGATTATTGTGGTTGTCCTACTGATGTCTTTTGAAACTGTTCATTGCTATTTGTTTCTTATTGAAATTAATGAAATTAAAATGAAATAAGCCAATCACAAAAAGACATATATTGTTAATTCTACATTTATAAGTCACTTAGAGAAGTCAAACTCATAGAGAAAAATACAAAATCATGATTACCAGGGACAGAGGGATTGAATAATGATGACTCACTTAGTGTATGTGGGTGGGAACAACTCCAGAAGCTGCCCCATGGCTGCGTGAGGCTTTGCAGGGACACCTATGCACAAACCATACAGTTGCTTATTAACTCCCTGGATATTCCATTCTTTTATGGAATTTATGTACATTTCTTACATTTATATACATTTATATAATATATATCTAATTATATATATATAATTATATATATATAGATATATTATATATCTAATGTATATAATATATTTATATACATTTATATAATATATATCTAATTTTCTCCTTTGTTTAAACTTCTTACCTTCCTCAAACTTTCCCTTAATATGCCTCTCCCAGTATGGGACTATCTTCCTTTTCTTTTTTGGATAGCACATCTACAACATTCTTTATTAGAGTTCATGATTTTGAAATTATGCTGTTGAATACATATACATATATATATATGTATATATGTATTTCTTCATTTTTAATTGTATTATGATGTAAAATAATGGATACATGTTGCAGGATTAGTAATATTTATTTTCTTTTTATAATGTAGCATATTTTCCATCAGAAAATTTAGAAATAGCTGAAATTTATACCTAAAAATGTCATTTAAAAGAATATTACAGGTAGGGCCAGGGAGATAGCTCAGTGGCACAAGTGCATTCCAGGCAAGTGCAAGGTCCTGAGTTCTATCTGCAGTACTACCAAAAAAAAAAAAAAAAAAAAAAAGATTTCAGGGGCCTGCCAGAAACTCATCTGAACCAGCAACCAGGCCCAACGTGTGAATGGAACTCCATCCATCAGACAGGCCCAGTGTGGAAAACTGCCACAGAACTCCCTGCAGAGAGACTAGAGATAAGACCTACCCAGCTGACCCAGGAGCAGACCATCCTGCCAGAGTGGCACAGCAGGTTCACCTGCAAGGGCTGCAGCAGGAAGAAGTGGAGCTCAGAAGCCAGACCCAAGGTCAGTCCCCCATTCCATAGCCTATTTATTGTGAGTTTCCACAGAGCCATATATTCGATACAGTTGGCAAAAGCATGAAAGGAGAGACAAAACAGTAAAAAGAAAGGAAGAGAATAGTAATAGTAATACCAAGGCAGGGAGGTAGAAAAAGATTAAAATTTTAAATGCAGTAATTTACATAAATAAGTTCAAGTATCTCACGATTTGTCTTACAGGAGAAACCAAAAATCTAAATAAAGAGTAAAATGAAAGATAGACATCAGCCAACAGAGAAAAAGTTCTTTGTAAAAGGGGGGAAAAAAAACAGAGATGGAAGGAAGACTGAGGGTGAAGGGGATGCAAACAGAATGAAGTTGGGGAACATGGAAAAAAGCGTTATATTTTTGAGGGTCAACCAAATAGCTCAGCGGATTAAATCACCTGCTTAGGCAGACGCCTGGGTGAGAGGTTCGATGCAGAGAAGGCTCGCCCCCACGTTGCGCGGAGATGGAGACTGAGACTGGTCGTGGTGGCTCGCGCCTGTAATCCCAGCGCTTGGGAAGCTGAAAACAGGAGAATCACTTTGAGTCCGATGTATGTAGTGAGACCTTGTCGATCCTGCGGCAAAATACAAAAAAAGAGAAAATGTCGTACATTGGAGACCCTGGAAGAAGGACTACAAGTGCTTCAAGCTAGCATGTTGTAACACAGATTAATGTGTATCTTAATTTCATGAGAGCTTTTTATGTTCTTTTAAGATGTACATTCATATTTTGTTTTATGACAGCTTTTGATAAAAGTGTTAGAAAAAATTTTATAAATAGTTAATTATGTCATGGGAATTTCTTTTAAATAAAGTAATAGTTCTTATAATCAAAGAGTTCAAGTTTTTATGATTCATGGAGGCAACACTCTTATCTTGAACAAGTGTATTCATCGGGAAACTAATTTGTGATTTTGAATCAAATAAATGTCAAGAACGTGTACCAACTTGCTTGGTTAAATCTAATTATTGTGTATTATAAACATGTACTAAATTATATATAATATATAATATAATAGCATATATAATATATAATATATAATATATACAATATATAATACATAATGTAATAGCATATATACATGTGTATGTATATATATATATATATATATGTATATATATATATATATATATATATATTCCAACATTGGAAACTGGTAAGATAATGAATGTGTTTCAGATTGCAAAAATGCTAGAGGGTGTACTCTGAAGTAACAATAGAAATCAAAGAGCTTCATCTGACAAGCTGAGAAATGAAACAAATAAATTTAAAATTGGGAAGCTAATTTTCTTCCTTACAAAACAAAAATGAAACAAAAGAGAGAACTAGGCTAACTTTGAGTAAATAAAAAAACAGGCTGTCAATCTATGTAAGAGAAAAAATAGAAATTTAAACTGGAAAAGTAAAAGGTAAAGTAATTGAGAAAAGTGAAAATAGTAGGCCAAGTATATATTAGATAAAGTAATCTTTTTTTCTTTTTCATTCTTTTTTGTGTTTGTTTAGTTTTTTGGGATTACAAGCCTGTGCCACAACACCCGGACTTCCTCGCCTGTTCCATGCGCCTGGGATGCAGGGCTGATGGGGCGTGTGATGCCAGGAATTGAACCCTGACCCCTCTGCTTGTCTAAGCAAGCACTTAGTCTACTGAGCTATCTCACAGGCCCAATATAGTAGTCTTTAAAAAAATGCAGCACAAGTAACCAGACAGGATAAGGTACCGTGATACTATCAATGTCAGTGTCTAAAAGTATGAAACAATGACTGATAATGTATTACATTCAATCATCTCAGGAAACTACACAATATTACTAAGTCAGAGCATCTAAATAGCTGAATTTAATATTTTTGACATTTACAAATTTTTTATAATTTTAGTATTATAAAAAGATCAGTTTCCCCAAAGTCATTGTTAGCCCTAGTTTAATCTACTACCCTTTTAGTTTTCCAGGAAAACACAGATATGAAGCTCCATGTCTAAGTGGCTTCCTTCCTCATGTTGCATGGTGCCTTAGCTCTACATATTATTTTTGTGGAATTCAACTACCATATAGCCAGTCTTACCTTTTTTTTTTTTTTTTTCTTCTTTTTTCTTTTGGTTTACTGGGGATTGAACTCAGGACCTTGCACTTGCCAGGCAAGCATTTATTCTACGGAGCTATCTCTCTGGCCCTCAAACTTAACTATTATGAAAATCCCAAACTAACCAATATAATATAGAACGTGAGCAATTTGATGGAGTTTCCCCATAATGTATCAAGGCATTATGGAACTGCATTCTTAGCAGTGGGCTTCTGCCACAAGGATAGATAAGCAGGCCACAAGAATTGCATAGGAAGTCCAGGACATGTAGTGTGCTCATTTGATTTATGATAACAATGTCACTGGAAGGAAGGGCAGATTTTCTAAATAGTCATGTTGGTTTACAATATATTCATAGAGGAAAACTAGATAAGGTTTGATTTTCTACCTCATGCTATGCACAAAAATCAATTCTGGGTAAAATGTTGCCCTGCATGTACAGACTACAACAAACTGAGACCACAATTAAAGCAATAATGCAAACTAGACTGTGTTTATGCTGCATGAACCCAACAGAGGACCTGAATTCAGAATGCCTGAACTTTTACAAAAAACAATAAACTCAATGGCCCAACAAATTTAAAACTTGGCAAGGGATAAGAACAAATCGTACCTGTTTACTTGTCCAGGAAATTATAATAATATTTTGATAATTATATTTTAGTAGTGTAATACATACGAAGCAGTGTAATAATTCATTGTGATGCATATGCGGCTCATTCCTTACTTAAGTGGGCTTTCTCCTTCATGCTGAGTGATGTCATAGCTCTAACATTAAGCAATATACTGGAACAAAGACGAGAAACTACTACTGTTTTCACATTAGTGAATAAGAATGAGAATTATATGTTATGCTTTAATAATTTACTATTTTACAATGTGTAATTCAGAGTGTGGCTTGTAAAACAGTTTTTGCAAGAAAAGACCTTCAGGGCTGGTGAGATAGCTCAGCAGACAAAACTCCTACATAGGGAAGGCCAAGGACCAGGGTTCAATTCCCGATACCACATGCCACATTGACTCTGTGGCACACGTGTGTAGCCCCAGAACTGGGGAGGCTGAAAACAGGAGGATCACTGTGAGTCCAAGCTGCATAATAAGATCTTATACCAAGTATATTTAAAAAATGAAGAAAAAGAAAAAAATAAAAAGAAGTCCTTCACTTCTGAAGCTTAGATGACTGGACTTGACTGTACTATAATTCATCAATCTCTTTGTTTAGAGAATTTGACATTATCATTATCGGGATAATGTACAAGCCAATATGTTCATTTCCCACCACCGCCCTTTTATTCCTCTCAGCAAGTGTTCTGTATTAACTACCCATAATATCTTAATAGGATAGTTTAGGTAAGACAGTCTTCTGTGACAGACTGACTCCCAACCAGAGAAGAAGTTTGGAAACAAGGAAGAAAATGCTTTGCTTTTGAGACACTAGAAGGATTACAAGTGCTTCATGCTAGTATGTTTCAGCATAGATAAATATATATCTAAATTTAATCTTGGAGCTTCTTATGTTCTTTTAAGATGTATATTCATATTTTATTTTATGACAGCTTTATATAAGAGAAAAATATGAGAAAAAAATTTTCATAAATAATGTTATCATAAGAATTTCTTTTAGATAAAGTAATAGGTCACATGGTAATCAAAGAGTTCAATTTTTTTGTAATTCATGGAGGCAACACTCATATCTTGAACAAGCATATTCATCATGAAACTAATTTGGAATCATGAATCACATAAATGTCAAGGAACAAAGTCCAGCATTATTTTCTCCTTGACTTCAAGAGCTGGCCACTTTTTAAAAATTTTTTTTATTACTTTTACTATTTGAGGTAATTTTCCATTCGGAATATATATGCTCACAACTTTCTCTGCTTTAAGTAAACCTAGACTTAATTTTAATTGTTTGCCTTAGCTCCTTCTTGTTTGCCAAATCTCTGTCCCATAATCCGTTTGTGAATGAGCAAAGATGCTTTGCCAGTCGTGAGATCCTGGAAAATTTGCAGCCTGTTTTCAGTGAAGCTATGTCAGAAGCTCTAATGCCCATCATACACGGCTTACGCTCATAATTTCTCTGACGGTCTCCAGTTGTCTGCTGGCTTAAAATCACGTTTTAGAATCTGTAGGTTAATACTCCTCCCTCGTAGGATTAAGAGACAGAAAGTAAGGCATTTGGAAGTCATCACCGTTGTACCTAAAGCTTTACAGACTCCCCATCAGTCTTCCCTTCCTTCCTTCTAACAGAGATAAATCATTCTTGCTTATTCTGATGTGAGTATGGTTTCTGAGCAAGACGAAGCTAGATTTGCACCAAGCATAAAGTTCTTATATGACTACCAACATTAGCCAGGTCAGGTTAACAGCTTAAAAAAAGGGGTTATATGCAGGCTTACTGAATGCCAAATGTAATTCATGCTCATATTCATGCTTTCAGACTTCACTCTAAGTGTTCACTGAGATAGTTTCTACAATTTGTCTGGTGTTCTGTACGTATTTCATCTTTAAGAAGTTTAAAACCTAGAACTGTCTGCTTGTCTTTGATTTGTCATTTGTGAATTCCAGTATATAAACCTAGATTGAAGCCCACTGGATTTATGTAAGGTCACTTCAGAAAATGTGTACCATTTTCAAGTTCAAATATACTAGAATGAAAAAAGGAACTTCAAGAGAATGTCATTTTTCCTATGGCTATTCATGGCTATGCCTAGAAATCAGCCTATTTTAAAGACTACAGTCTGCATTTGTGTTTTAAATCTTATTTTATTATCAGAGTGTTTTCCCCCATCTTGTGGTCCCTGGAAAACAAATCCAGCAAAGAAGAGGACAGAATTTATTCAAAAGCTTGATGCAAGGGAGGGGAGGACCACGGTGCTGGGGAACAAGTTCCGACCTTAAAAGCCCCAAGCATTTCAAAGGTCACGCAGGAAAGGATGAGTTTCATAGGAAAGAGTAAAGGCTGGAAAGACAGGTGTCAGACACTTAACCAGAGAATGTTTTGCTATCAGTGATTTTGAAGAAGAAGGAGTTATTTCCCACTCTAATTTTGTCTCAAGCTGAAATGAGTTGGAGCTTAACTTCAGGGTGCACAATGAGGGAGAAAAATTCACAATTTTAATTTCACAAGTTTTAATCCAGTTTAGCCTTTGGGGGGAGGGTGAACATGGAGACAAGAGTTTAGTGATTTGAAGCAAAGGAGAAAATTTGGAGTCCCTATTTTCACCCAGTACTGTCCCTGGAAAACAATTCCCAGGTAAAATGGGGCCAACCAAGCTCTTACCTAGGTAATACACACAAAGATGATTCTCTGAATATGTTTCCACGATTACAGATTGAATAAAATACAAAGTTACAACTTATCTCGGTAGCTGGATTATAGTTTTTAATCCTTACTAGGTAGGCAAATAGCAATCAAGTTCCACCATTCTATTCACAGTTTCATAAAAATTTATTCATTGTTTGTGCCAAGCTAACACACAATATTCACAGCTGTGGTATGGTTTCCAATTTCAGTAAGCTCTCAAATGAGTATTACATGCTTATTGAAAGGTAAGACTCCATTTTGACTCAATAATTGCTAAGGGATAGCTTTGTAGCCACCATTCAATCACTTGTTTGCATAGACACACTTTTAAAAGTTTAGAAATATTGCTGGTAATCTTAAAGTAAAGGAAAGGTGTTATTATAAATGGTAATGCAGAAGTACTTTGGAGAACCAGTATGGCATGAAGGAATGAATGAAATTTGTATTTATTTTCTGTCCTTTATTAGTACATATTTATAGTATACAATGATTACATTCAAGGTAGAGAATTGCTATATATACATCACATATTAAAGTTCTTTTTTCCTATTCCTTTCACCTCCTTTTATTGTCCAGGATCAAATTCATTTATTTGACTTATAAGAATTTATCAATTCATTATATATACAGACTCAAAACCAGACCAGTAGACCAAAGAACACAAAACATATTAGACAAGTCCACTACAATAAGATAGATGTTTAGGCACATAATCCAAAGTTACGTATTGATTTTGATTAGCAAAATTATTTGTGATCAAACACAAAAGCCTAACCTGTATTTCCTTTAGAAGGAATGCGCCAATGTCTATTAATTCAGTGTTCATGGAGATTAAGTGAATTTGTTAACATTCATGAACAATGAGAACTGACTTAAGTGTCTCTATTTGTATAAAGAAGCTTAATGTTTCATCTATTAGAGTGACCAAGGATTCTCTGCCACCCTTAATTCCTGACCAACATCTCTCCCACAGTGTTACCTTCATATTCTCCTGCTAAGCATAAGCAATTCACATACAAAAAAAGTTTCTCTGTGACTACGATGGTAATTTGTAGTCACAGATTTGTAGTTACAGATGCTATTGTCTGTACTGAGTCCATGATCTCATACTAGCAAGGAATGCAGTCACAACTGTTGCATGTTATGAGCTGAAACAAATGACAAGAAGACCCAATGAATGTAGCTTCGGAGGTCTCACTGAGATCTGTCTTTCTCGAAGTGAGCCCAGATCTCCAGAAGCATCTCCTTTTTACTGAGGACTATAATCCCTGTTGAGCTTCACTATTTGTTTAGCGCTAGGTTCACACAATTGTTAAATAAAAGGATTATAAGGAGGGGAGGAGATAATCACCAACATCTCAAGTGAGGGTGGAGACATCAATCAGGATAAGCTATTACCCCCCTTCTTAAATCCCAGTTTTCTGGAATCCCTAAGTAACAGACGACAACCTACCCTAAGCTTTGTTTATTGTTCTTTGCTCCTTTAGGATGCTGGTTTCTTATCTCTACATACAACAGAGGACGTTAGGAGATTTTTTTTTTTTTTTTTTGAAATAGTAAGAACAACTCCTGGATTTCTGGGAGAGTTATGAGGCTTTCTGAGTGGCTGGCAGCTAAGGCTCTTTGTCAAGGGTATTTTATACAACAGGACAACAATATAGATAGTTATGGATCAGACTATAATCAACTTGTAGGTTTTCAAATATAGTTGCTGCGATCCTTGATTTGGGCATGACATCCCCAAAGCCCCTCTGCCAAGCAGCAAAGGCATTGTTCTCAGCTCAGTGCTGGCGCACTCAGCAAACACAGGCAGCCATAAAAGAGAGAGGACTGAGCGTAGAGTCTTCCAGACACCCAGACATCTAGAGACCTCAAATATTTGCCCTGGATGCCTCAAGGACTTCACTAACTGAGGCGCAAGACATCGAGAGAGGACCATTGATGTTTGCTAAAACATTCCTACCTAAGGTCCCTTGCCTTATTTCAAAGCCCTATTTAGAAATCTCACTTCTCTTTCTTCCTTACAGCTGTCCCTTTTGCCCTTTGCCTGCCTACTCTGAGGCACAATGAATTCTGTCCCACTTGTCTGACATGGGCTGCTGGTCTCAGCTGGACTCTGTCTCACACTGTTCCTTATAGTTGTTTAACTAATATTGACTCCATAGCGAAGAAAGGCACATAGTATGGGAAGATTAGCTTATCTGTGACTTCTAAAGTAGGGAGCACAGGGAGTTCCTGGAAAGCAATGCAAGTATCTATCTTGGCTCCCTGGACCACGTGGTGCTGATTAAGGTGTAACTTCAGGCTGGCACTTGTCTCTTGGGAGGGCTACAGGCCTGGCCTTCCTCTCTCCACCTTGAGGCCCGGCTGTCTTCTGATTCATCTCCAGCCACAATTTTAATGTGTCTTACCTTCTGCAGTGACTCCTTTGAGGGTGGGGCCTTTTTCTGGCGCCTATCCATTTTCTACCTAGTTTAGCTGTCTATAATACAGACACAACATCCACATTTTCTAAGTCGTGAGATATACAAAACTCCTCCCTTTCACAGTTCTGTTTCTTTACTTATTTACCTACTACTCTAGTCTTACTTCTCTGTAGAAAAGATGAAGAGAGATACATAGGAGAATTATTCTCATTTTAATATACCTGGTGGAGACCAAGCCACTATTTTTGGTCTCTGAAATCACTTAACTAAGCAAGCCAAAGCCTCAGTCCAATGTTAGTCCTTTAACATCCACTTACTGAGACATATCAGTTACCCATATCCAGCATTCTCCCCTACTGTGATGATAAATAAACCCATTTGTTCAATTACACATTTACTCTTGGTGGTATTGGCCTGGGTGCTACAAACAACAGACATAACTAGCAGGAAAAGGTGGTTTTGTTGATTTAAATTTGATTTACTTATTTTATTAAGAGGATACAAATAATCAAGAAACATTAGAAATGAAACAGAATTTCACTGAACAAAAGAGTAGGAATCCAACAATGCCTATTATGTGATATAATGTTGTCCTCAGAGTAGTTATTTAGATCACCGGATACAAGCATACAAAACTGGTAATAATTAAAAAATGAAATTAAAAAGGAGGACAAGAAAATGTAAACATTAACTGCTTACATTTCAATAGACTGGCGGAATTGCCATGGACAAAGAGGGACAGGAGGCTTTATAGGATCTTTCAGGGAGGGCAGTCATGGGCTGGAACAGCTGAGGGAGAGCTAATCTTGGCAGGGCTACCTGGTCTGTGGGGGCCTTCAGTGTCAACAAAGGAGAGTTTCCCTGGCTGCTTACCCAGGTTAAAGTCAGGTGGACTTGTTCTGTGGTTTTGGATTAGACCCTGCTTGGGGCTAAGTGAGAGAGTTTGGGGGCTGGGTGTCTGGGAAACCAAGCCTGGAGAACTTTGATTTTGGACCTATCAAGAAGAAGGTTGGGTCCTGTAAAATTGTTTGACTGGAGAGAGGCATTTTAATTATCTGGTTTCAAATTGTTTTCTCTTTAATAAATTTGATTCAATAATGAGCTAATATAGGTTTCAGTGATGCTCATTCTTAAAAACAACTGTCTCTCTGACATGTTTTTCGATATCAGCATGGTCTCTAAGCTTTAATTTTTATTCTGAAAAGAACATCGTGCAGAAACATGGTACTCATGGACATAAACTTCTGTATCTAAGCAACACTGCTTTGAAGCAGAGGGCAGGCTATTGACATTTTATAACTGGAGTTCCAAGAATACCAAAAGAAAAGCAAGTTGTGAAGTAGAAATCACTCATAGGCCAAGGATCTGGGAAAATTGGGATAATTACTGAAATCAATTCTAGCTTACAAAGAACATAAAAGCGGAACACACACTGCTAAATTACATTCTGCTCACCTGTGGTTTACCATGCTGGGTTTTTTTAATGCTCTGATTTTATAAAGGCCAAGTAGAATTTCTAACAGATTATTAATGAGACATATTTGTGGCAATAATCGAAATACTAAACTATCTTGGCTCCTAAAAATCTCTATCTTCTATACACTTAAAACCAACCAAATGGGATAAAAACTCCTAAAATGATTTCAGCAGGTGATATTCACATTTAATGTATATTTGAAAATAATTTTCAAAGCTTTTTAAAAATATGACTTATTAATTGGCTAGTGCTATTCTGATTTGAGATTATTTATGAATAATCCCATAAATCTCTAGTACTTATCCATTATGATAATGTCCCATATGGGCGTGAACAATTCAGGAATCATGTGGTTGGCTGTTGAAGGTAAGAGACAGTCATACTTTAAGTTCTGTGGTGAACAGCGCATTGAACAATTGCGTTGCGAAGGGAAAGAGACGGTGCGTTGGTGTCTTGAATGCCTGCTTCCTGCCCAGGAAGCAGGAGACCAGGAGAGCGATTTTTCTACCTAAGAGAGAGAACAAATCTCTTGACCAAAAAAATGGTATTAATGGGACTTAAGTCTACTCAGTCCCTAAGACATAAAGGCAGACTCTTTAACCCAATTCTGCTGAGACCTTAATCAATTTCATGTGATCTTTAAGTTTATCGTTACAGTTTATCAAAACAGAGACAAATCACCTATTGCTTTTCAATTAAAATTCATACTTATGCCACCTAAGGGATGGAGCTCAGACAGCATGCAAATAATTAAACTTGTAGAAGGAGACAGACACATAATTCTGACTGTCAAAGTTACCACTTCTAAACAGAGTGATAAAACAGGAATCATTGCATTTCTTAAAGCCTTTATTTTGCTCTTTTGCATAATAAATATGGCATATTTAAAAATGCATGAAAATTAAATTGAAATTTATTTTAAAAGAACAAGGCTGGCGTGTAGTGGACACAAAAAAGATATTCTTCTAAGAAGTATTTAAAACACAAATTGGGATCTTCAGAAGGAGTGGGTCGCAGCCTCTCCTGGGTATTTCTAAAACTGAAAAGTGGAGGGTTTGTCTTTGTTCCTGAGAAGTCCCCTTCTTGAACCACTCCGTCTTAGCTTGGTGATTCAGTATCCAGCTCCCCCCACCCCTGACTAATGCCTGTTTTAAGGATTTCATCTGCAATCCAGTCACACTGAGGTGCTTAACGATCTGCCTACATCTTGACCAGTATTGTCAAAATTCTAAAACGATAACATAAAAAGATTAGGTAGGATGAGAGGCATGGGTTAGTGCATGGGTGCTCTGTGGACTCCCTGTGTGTGGAGGGCAGAGTGTGCAGAAACGGGAGTGGACTCCCAGTCGCGATGGAAAGAAGGAAGTTTAGGGATGGTGTGAGGGTAGAGAGAATGTTGACTCAGCAAACGTATCATTGTGGGTTATAATAAGCAAAAAAAATAATTTCTGAAAATGAGTGTAGGGCAGACAGCGTGGCTGAATAGAGATGGAGCTTTGCTCAGAGCTAGTCAGAGAAAGGCAACTAAAGCCCAGGTAACTGGAAGGAAGGGGAGGCACATAAACCCTGAAACCGAAATCAATCTGAAATGAAGAGACTACCAGATCAAGCCAAGCAGACAAAGGACCTAACAAAAGGGCCAGCTAGCCCACCTGGCTGCTAATGGGTTGCTTGACAGGGGGCTATTGCCTGTCATACTTAGAATGCTGAAAGAAGAAGGAAACACAATCTATCTATCTATCTATCTATCTATCTATCTATCTATCTATCTATCTCTATCTATCTATCTATCTATCTATCTATCTATCTATATATATATATATATTCAAATAATGTGGCTAAATCAATGCACATAGGATAATCTTGGGCTATACATGTTCTTGCCTCTTCCACCTTCTTCTAAACAGAAGACTCTGTAGTCTGCAGACAGGAGCTGTTCTCTCTCTGATGATTAGCCTGTTTTCCTTCCTAATTTTTTCCTCTTTTATTTCTATTCCTTCTGTACATCAGAGCACTAACTGGAACCACCAGGAATAAGATCAAAGGCTATAAGACCGTTTAGCAAATTGATTGAACATCTCAGCTCTCCCTTCCCTATGACCTGTGGTGAGGGAGGCGCTGGGAATTAAACAGCCTTGCACCTCACGACTGTGATGCCCTGGGTTCCCCCCATGTTGAGGGGTGGGGAGGCAGGTAGCAGAAAGGCACTCCCAAGCACAAGCCCTCTTGCCCAAGGATGTTACAGACTGCAGCAAGGGATGGAAGAAAGGTTTGTAAAGCAATGACTGGAAAGTTAGCACCCCACCTTTGAAGATGAGTAAGAAGTAAGACTGAGCAGCCTTAGATTCCAACAGCAGGAGCAGAGGACTAGACCCTATAACAGTATCTCACCCCACCATGCAGCAAATGACCTAAGGGGAGAGAGACTGCCAGGGGAAGAGAAACACAGAAGGCTGAGCTAGGACCAGGAGGAGTGAAAGGTGCATGGGACCAGGGACAGCCATTGGTCTCTGCCATAAAACAGCACAACTACAGGGAGAGAGAAGCCACCAAGGGAAACAGGGTGAGGAGAGGGAGGCTACTAAGGGACATCAGGAAAGCTGAAGACTCTGAACCCAGAACCCCACATCTGGAGGCAAAGATCAGCCTCAAATGCAGTATAAACTCTAATGCAGGCTTGATGATACTGCCTAGGAGTTTTGCAATGTAGGTGAGCACCAGAGGAAGGTTGTTTTTTATTTTATTTTATTTTATCTTGTCTTTTCTGTTGGTTTATTTCTTGCTCTTTCTTTTTATTGTATTTCTATGTTTTTGCTCCAATCTATTTTATTTTCCCCTTTTCTCAATTTACCTCCTTATACTCATCATATATTCATATGAATAAATAGCCTCGCTAATATTTCTGGTCAACTTCAATCACACCTTGCTTAGTCATTCACGCTTTTCCTTCTGCTCTCTTCACTAGTTTCCCAAAGCTGTGTTGTCAACCTGTGTCTTCCAGGATATTTCTTTAAATCAACTGTAAAAAACTTTTCTATTCAAGAGTGACCTATGCAAAAACTTAAAATTTAAAGATGATATCACTTACTAAACTGCACAAAACTCATACTCGTACAACGTTTTAAGGAGACAATATTTGTCAATTCTGAGGTCATTAGTTGTATTCACTCGTTTTGTCATTTTCCAAGGTCAGGCTGCAGTCTTGTTTATGCCTCAAGGCTGACATCTTAAAGAGAAATTCAGTGAGATCTATAAATTGGGATTAAATTTAATAGCAATTTGGTATGAAAATATGAAAAGATTTTTTTTTATTTTTTTCTTAATTTGTGTAGTTTTTCACATTTTCACATCTAAAACTGAAGAAATTGATTTTGCTTTTTCACCCCCACTTGGTATGCCTGGATGTTCTCTTGTACAAAATGACCAAATGCAGAATTGGAAAATTTGATTTAGGGAGATGAATGAGTACAATGAAGAATAGCATGCAAAGTGCATCCCTTTTAACTGTCAGTAAAATTCCAGCAACCAAGAAGGAGTTTCATTTGCTTATGTGGGCACAATGAGGCCTGTATTCTATGCATCCTGAGGATTTCCTTTCCACAAGGTCATAGAACCTCGAGTCAAAATAATTTCATGTGAACAGAGCTACATCTTCAACAATATTAAATTTGGTGAATGTGCCTGAGGTTCAAAACAGAGCACATTATAAAATTTAAGAATAACTGGACCTAAAGCTCTAATGTGAGGGAAATGTATTGACTATGTTTTACAGTTATTGGTGGTAGTTGGACTAATGACCTTTCAGAGTCTTAACTCTTACCCTTCTACAATGGCATGGTGGAAGTGATTGTCGAAAAATAAAATTTAATCTTCTCCTGAGTCATATGGATTTTACCAATGCAGTTTAACTTTGGGCACTTACCCTGGAAACTAAACAATCTCATCTGAAAGGAAATAGATTTAGAAGCAGTGTGGTTTCTAGGACCCCACAATTCTTGAATCAGCATCTCATCAAATGAATATATAATGCACATGCTTTTCTCCATCCTATGGAAACAATATTTTATTAAAATAATGATCTTCGGACTTGTTCACTACATGCTACTGTTAATGCTATCTTTCTATTCTTTCTCTGAATTGCTTTTATCTTTTAAATAGACTCAAATCCATGCAGGTCTTAGGGATGACTGTTCCTTAAAAGCAAATATAATCAACTCTGTTTATTTTCATTTGTCAATCATACATTATTAAAGCTAGGGAAAAATAAAAAAAAAGATGAATAGATAGATGGACAGACAGAAAATAGACAAGATTGCCTATGAAATGTTTGTGGCTATAGCTTGCTGATAAATATTTAACAAATAATAACTGAGAAAAAGACAGCCTAGCTTGTTTGTTTGATGATTTCTATTGTAAATACTTTCACCACACCCAATCTTGAGCTATCAATATATCATTGCAAGAGAAACTATATGCTTGTTTATGATCTTATAGTATTTTCATTGTTCCACTAAAGCAAGTAATAGAGGTAAATAACTTTAAGAGCAAAATAATGCAAAAATATAAGGAAGTGCTATATTTCAAATGTATCATTTTTTTCAACCCAATGTATTGAACTATATATCAATATCATTTGATATCAAATAAAGTCAGCATTAAACATTTAGTTCTCAAAATTTCTACATATTTTATGGTTTGCTTTGATGATCTATCATGAAATGGGGACAGCACATTGCTGAAAGTCATAAATAGAAGGAACAGCCTTCAGGGTTTGGTGGTGGGACAATTTCTTTCTTCTTCTTTATGTATTTGGTTGTGGCAGGGTCTCACTGTGCAGCTCAGAATCATGGCGATCCTCTTGCTTTCAGCTTTCCCAGTGCTGAAATTACAGACATTCACCTCTACGCCCTGACTCTGTCTGGCTCAGCCTGCCTTGGAGGCGGAGTTGGCACAGTAATCGGTGCTGGAGATTGGATTGCGGTCCCTGCTCTTGCCTAAGCTTGCTTAAGCGAGCACTTTAGTCCGCTGAGATATCTTTTCAGACCCCTAAATTTTGGTTTCTGAACTACTGATATTCTTTAAAGAAACAGTTGAAACAACTTCCTTTATTCTTGGGTTGTTTATATATTTCTTTAAGATTTAATAGTTTGGAAAAGTATCACACTTAGCCTGGAATGCCATGGGTATTAAGACACTTAATGTTTAGAACAAGTGTTATTAGATATCTCATTCCAGTAGAAAAACAACTATTTGCTTGAAAGGGAGAAGAGATCATCAGAGTATCCTAAGGCGCACACCCTGCAGCCTTGCTACTTGCTTTCCTATCCTTTTCCCTCTATTTATTAATTTTGCCATAGCAGGTTATTTAAATTTCTGTCTATACATTAAAATGTACAAGGTGGCAATGCTTTGTACTTCTCAGGTCCATAGAATGGCTAATGTGCTTAATAAAACTATCTATTATACCCATCTGGCTTTTGTAAGAGTACCCCTTATTGGAAAATGTCCTTTCTAAGCTTTCTCACGTATGCTGCTAGGTCGGCATTGCTGGCCCAATATAGAACACAATCTTGAACAATAGAACCAGGATAGGAACAGGGCTATGATCCTTTAGAACTGTCTTATATGAGATTAGTATACATGGTTTTATCCCTCCTAAAATGCAATGACCACGTTGCCTTGTATACAAACTCTTGAATCTTTCATAATGACTTCTTAATTTTCCTTATTCCAATCTTACTTTTCTTAGTTTTGTGATGTTATCGGTGTCTTCTGCAGATAAAAGATGTAAATTATCCAAATATCATCCTGTTTTCTAGATATAGAGACATAAAAATATTGATATCTTCTACTAATGTAGATGGCTATTTCTGGTTCCTAGAATTCACAAAATTCCATGTAGCCCTATTTTAGTTAAAATGGGAGAAATATTTTATAAGTATGGAGCAAAATATTGAATGTCAATTTTCAACCATAATTTCTTAAATGCTGCTTTTCTTTATTAACACACTGAGCATTTATTTTTATTAATACTCTAATCCTAAATGGTTGAAAGTTCTCCCTTTCACTTATCAATTGTCTATATCGTCTCTCTTTCCAGAGTGAAAATTACTATCAGCATTTTTTTTCTGGTTCTCTTTTCAATTTGTTTGTTATAAGGTCTTACTCTGTAGTTGTAGGACAACCCAAACTATGTCCAGGTTGTCCTAGAACTCAGAGTGATCCTCAGACTTTAACTCTTGGGATTATAGGTGTGCACCATATGCCCACATCAGTGTGTACTTTCCTTGAATCAGCTAGGTTATAGATAATGAGATCATACGACTAATTTTCCTTTTTGTTTTTCATGATTTTCCTTTTTAAATTAGGTGTGTTGAAAATCATCCCAGATGTCAGTAACATCTGTTCTCAGCATTTCTGTATGTAAGTGCGCAGATCTGTGTCATGGAAACTTCAAATTACAGATCATATAATAAACAGTAATCCTCACTCATTTAGTATTGTCTAGATAAATTATTAGGAACTGTCGGCTACTTTTCTCTCATTGCTGGGACAAATGACTAGGCTCCCAAAATGAAGGAAGGAAAAGTTTATTTAGCTCACAGTTAGTGGAGGTTTCCGTCCATACTCGGTTGGCTCCAAGGCAGAGCAGCACATGGCAGAAGACAGCAGTTCTTGGTGGCAGAAATCAGTACAGAGAAAAGGCAAAAGGGAAGAGCAGGGGCAGCAATGGTAACAGAGAGCGAATCTGTCTCCCTTACGTTGTATTCGGTCTATCTCCCCGAGGCCGGCTTGTAGCACTCTCACCCACAATCCCAGCAGCACTCAAATCCGTAATCCCAGGACTGGGTCATGAATTAATCAAAACTCTAGAAGTGTGCTGCATTACTACGTGAGTCTTTTGAGGGACAACTAGACACAAACCATAAGTAGTAACTAAATTATGACTAAATAGTATTTAACAAAAGATCGCATCCAAAAACTAAAATTTAAATACAAACAGAGGGAAGAAAGACTGTGGTTCCATTTCCTTCCACACAACAGATATACACAAGAGAATAATGAGAAGATTATGGTGTAAGAAATCAGAACTCTTGTGCCTTCTATTTAAAACGATTGGATGAGCACCAAGTTGTGAAAAAAAGTCATCTAGTTATTCTTTCATCTTCTACCTAGGTTCAAAATGATTATGTGTTTGCAATCAGCCACTGGTAGCTCAGTTTCCTCATCCACACAGTCAATTTTCTTGCCTAAATAACAGGCGAGAAGCAGGTAAATACAGCACTGTGGATGGGACCATGTTGTCTGACAGAACCAGTGAAGTTTATCAGTGTCTTTAAATTGAAGAAAATGATTCCTCTGCTACATTTGGTTGTAGTGAGGATTCATCTTTCATTTTGTTTAGAGAGTATAGTAGGCTGCCTCAGACTTAGCCCTAAAGGATTCCTACTGCTTGGCTTCATGGCTTCTGATGAGTACGGATTTAACCTGATAGCTGACTTCAGATGAGTACATTTAAATTTAAAAATAAAAGAAAATATTCATGTAATGCCACCTTTGTGAGGTTACAAAAGTTCCAGTTTTTGTTTTTCCTTAAAACTCTCAAGATGGCATCCCCAACCTGTCACTCACTCTTTAAGAAGCGACCTGCCAAGTTGGTGCTGTCCCATGAGGGGCCTCAGTCATGGAGGTTCGAGGGCCTGGAAATAGACGTGTGTGAGCCCCACACAAAGCCTTTGAGGGTTCGTAACTATGTCTGTATGAGTTACAGCCGTAGCCAGTATGTTAAACATACAAAATAATTGTACTATGAATTTCTATCACTCCTTTGAAGGGAGCATTTAATGCTTAAAATTTTAATTTTGACCCATTTTACATGCTTATATCTGGTAATCTGAGCAACTACTATGAAAAAAATAATGTGCAATATAACAATTGCTGTTGAATTCCTATCATCTTGGTTTTTAAAAAATTGTGTATCCTTCTTTCTCTTTCTTTCTTTCTTTCTCTCTTTCTTTCTTTCTCTTTCTTTCTTTTCTGTATCTAGGACAAGGTCTACAGGGTCTCTCACTATGTAGGTTGGACTTACAGTGATTCTCTTGTTTTCAGCCTCCCAAGTGCTGGAACTGCAGGCACACACCAGCACGCCCAGTCTGGCACAGTATGCCAGGGATTGAACCCCAACTGCTGTGCTTTGCATAAGCTGATGTTTTAGTCTCCTGAGATATCAAGCCGGCTCATGTATCATTTCTAATGTCTTATCTCTTATTATTTTATTCTCTTTAAAATACAAAAAATTAAAAACTTTTGTTCAGAGTACTGACACTAAAGACTGTCCTACCTAATCTACCAACACTGAGACAATAAATTTTGATTGCTTTGAGGTTTGATTTTGAAAAAAAAATTATTTAGTCACTATTAGTTGATTATAACACCAATTCTCTGCCATTCTTATACATCTAATTTATTAGAAATATCATTGGTGATCATAAATTATACTTTTCTGAAATTGCATTTTGTCCTCTGTATGTCTGCATCAAAAAATATTGGCTTGCAGAAAAAAAATCAACAATTGTACCTTTGTTGATGTTCCTTTATTTTTCCACTATGTTCTAGTAGCAAATTCTATCAACATAGAAAACCGGTGCGTAAAGCCAGCCTGTTTTTTTTTTTTTTTTCAACCAAACTTTAATTTTTTATTTAGAAACACTAGTTCCTCTCAATGAACAACAGTTAATAAGAAAAAATACTTCATTTAAATGGATAAACTGGCATAGACATCTGTATAAACTACTGTTTTTGTTTAATTATGGAAATCAATAGTCAATTCAACTAATATAAATCATATTGGCATGTCTTCATTTTAAAAAGAATTTTAATTAAAAACTTTCATCCAAGAATAAATGAGGTTCTCAATAGATAACCAATGAGAAATTAGCCAAAGTTAAGAAGAATACTGAGTAGATTCTGAGTCATATTTTGAAATCTTTTCTATATGTCAAAAGTCTTATGGCACAGATGAGATGGGATTTTTATTGGGTTATGAAGTTTGGGGAAGATTTTAGAGAGGTGGAGATATCCTATTTTAATTAAATTTTTATGATTGCAGCTCAGTAGGATGCAGTGGTAACTATACATAGCAGTGGTTATATGTTAAACATGATCTGCCGGGCATGGTAGCGCACGCCTGTAATCCCAGCACTCCGGAGGCTGAGGCAGGAGGATCGGTGTGAGTTCGAGACCAGCCTGGGCTACAAAAGTGAGGTCAAGGCCAGCCTAAACTGCATAGCGAGACCCTGTCTCAAAAAAAAAAATAAAACAAAAACAAACAAACAAACAAACAAACAAACAAAAACAAAAAAAATGATCAGCTTAGAGCTGAAGGTATAGTGGCATAACTACCTTCCTGGCCAGGGAAAGGTCCTGGGTTTGATCCCTGGCATACAGAAACAAAAAAGATTGATTAAGTTGGTTTATAGAACATAAGAAATTTACTGGATATATTTGCTGAATTGGTGAGAAAAATGGAAGAACAATATTAATCTCTTTTTATGCATTGAATTTTGTAACATAGACAGTGCAATGATCATGTTTAGTGTTTCCATAGAATTTGATTCTGTCTTGAAAATCACAGCATATAAACACACCACTTAGTGGAAATTATCCTCAAAACTGGAGGTCCCTGGTTAGGAAAACATTACTCAATGAAATAGAGTTACCAGATGAAGTGCCCCCACAGGGATCTTTGGGATGGCTCTGTTAGTGCTCTATTAGTTTCCAAAGTATGAACTAAGTAACAAATAGGAATTCCTACTGTAGGTGTAATTCTATTTATGAGGTAGGAAAAGTATTCTGCTAAATGTCTCTTGGTAATAAAGGCATGGGAAACCAGAGAAGCTCACAGGAAGAGCTATGGTGAAGGAAGCACTATACGCCTTCCTGATCAGGCGGGCCCTAGAGAAGAGACATCCTCGGTAAATGTCTAGTTCTTCATAAAATCTAATGTAAATTCCTGAGCTACCAATCACAAAAACGTTGTAAATTCTTAGGCAGATGGAAAAGCTAACTACTCTGACTTAATCATTAAAACATCTTATTTACGTATCAAGATATAGAATATCCCATAACTAGAGAGAGTTATGCCTGGATAAGAAAATAACTTCAAAAGCCACACTCACTTCATGAGATTTCCCTTTTAAAGAATGATGTCATCTTTCCTATAGCAAGGTTTTCGTTACAAAATACTTCTGGGTTGATGAAAGTGTTTATATCTCTGATATGAGCAGGTCTTTTTTATGATCAAGTTATCATTACCTACAAAACAATAGTATTTCCTTTTTATTAAAATAGATTTGTTTTAAATACTGCTCTTTCTTATGGAAATGGTACACCTTGAATCACTTCAAGAAGGGTGTATATATATATATATATATATATATATATACATGTATATATATATTAATTACTCAATTTATCAATTTTATGAGTCCCTTTAACATTTTTTCCATTATCACACAAGTGCTTTTTTATTGTAACAGTATATTAGACTGTATTTTCAAATATGAGGGAATTTTACAGAAAAAGACATCTGTAGAAAAATATTTTGGCAGTACAGTTACAATAAAAATGGAATTGATAATAAACTTCAGAATATTCAATGTGTTCAATATTTCTTTCAGAATTGAGGCATGCATTCTGTCTTTACAATGGAACAGTTAGATGTGTTGCAAGAATACATATTTATAATGTTGCAGAAAATAACCATAAAACGAAAAAGAATAAAAAATCTATTATTTCACAGTCATTTGGTGCTACTAACATTATCTTTCAAAAGAAAATCATATCTCCAATTCAATACTATTCTGAAAGTTTAATTTTTTATAGGCATTTAGATGTCAAAAAGAACTCTTCATTAAATTGGCCTATTTTTCAAACTGAGGACTATTTTTTCCAGAACAAATGGCTGTGATTACAAATTCAACTGACATAAAAATAATCTAGTACTTAGGAAAAACAAGAAACATCCAGGATACTTTATAACAAATTGTTTGTCATGTTGTGCTTAACAGGAACAATGGGTTAGTAAATTAACAGAGTATGTTCAGGGGACCAAGTACCTCAACAGGGGCTGAGATCCAAAAGAAAATTTGCAATTCTGGATAATGGCCCAGAAACAATCTTCCTGAGAGGAAACTCTGTTTTACATAGTCAAAGTCAGCTTTCTCCAAATGGCGATTTTTTTTTCACTTCTTGAGGGAGCGTCTTGTAATTTCAAAACAGCTCTCAGTTATTCTGATTAATACATTGCTCATGTAGATTACAGGATGAAAAAGTGGTTTCGTCATATAAAATATGCAACTCTGAGGTTACAAAAGCACAAGTTTTTGGAAGTAAAATTATGTTATTTTGAAACAACCTGATGAAGAAAATAACCCTACACAAATTTTTTAGCAGTCCCATGAATAAAGTCACACGGCACCAAAGCTTAATTGCCACAATGCTATTATCTTTATAGCCAGTAACTCTTTAGAGATGTTAATTAGGACAGTAAAGAGTGATTGATAGTTACACCAAACTCATATATTTAAAGATTTCATCTGAATACATCTTTTGATATACCAAGCTCAAATGTGGATGTCTTACCACTTACAAATCCTTGTTGATATAGATCTTTAAAACATTTAATCATGTGTTTAAAACTTAGAAACAGTGATAGAATGAGTATCTTGATTATAGATACAGTAATATTAAATTACAGAGAAAAACGTAACTTTTTTCTTTTTTTTTTGTATTTTAGTATGGGATCTACAGGTTCTCACTATGTAGACAGGAGTCGTACTGATCTGTCTGTGTTCAGCCTCCTAAGAGCTGGGATCACAGGTGCATGGCACCACGCCCAATCTCAATCACACTCTCCTTGCACCCTGGCGGCAGGGCCAGCACAGCCTGCCAGGGATCAAACCCCGGCCATTGCATCCGCCTAAGCTGGCGCTTTAAACCACTGAGCTACTGAGCCGGCCCTGAGAAAAAATAACAAGTTTTGAACAAACCAGATAAATTCCTGTAATCCCAGTCCCATGTGTAGCTGAAGTAGGAAGATCATACACTGAGTATGGCCAGAATAACTTCATGACTTGCTGAGATTCTGTTTCAGATTATTATTTTTTTTTTTTTAAAGAAGGAGTTCGGAATGTAGCTCTGTGTGGTGATCCTGAATCCCATCCATGGTATCAAAAAGCAAAGAAATAAATAAACAATGGAAAGACAGGCAGGATAAGTAGTATGCTACAGACAGAGTGGTGGTATAGAGCAAGGAAATAGGGTGGGATGGTTTGCTGGGTGAATGGAAAACTCTACACTGAGCATCTACCTGCTTGAGGACTTTTCAGAGATACCCTCTATTCTTTATAATAAATCCATGGAGTAAACATGTTATTTGTTTAAAAGCTGAGGAATCCATGGACAATGAGGTCACTTGGCTGAGTCCACAAAGCCCAAATCTTCATGCAGTTACTCTTACTGCTTCTTTGAAACACTTCTATAAGTTTTTCTTAGGAAATCTGGACAACCTGGACAGTTCACACACTCATGTATGATGCCCAAGCCTTTGCTTTTCCTACTGCACCTGTTAGTATCATGAGTGAAGCCAGCGATGTGTGAAATTCGCTCATTCACTTCTGAGGTTTGGAAAATGGCCCTGTGCTAGGAGTTTGGGTTAAAAACTCATGAAGGATTGAGATCTAAAGGTCAACAAATGATTTTACTCCCAGCTTAAAGAACATCACAAATATCAGTCAGAAGAGAGCCATCAAAGGCATTGATTGCAAAAGATAGCCAATCAAAATTTGTGGTGGATTTATGAATTTCCGTAGCTTACCCCAGGAAGAAAACGTACTTGAATACAGGATCATCCTTAAAAATGCTGACCAGTGATATATTATTAATTTTAAAATAAGCTTAACTTAATTGAAAATAGATGTATGATTGATTTCACATTTAAATGTATGACAATTGCATAACAATTATAATTTCAATCAACTTCTGCACCATTTCCTCTTAAAACTGTTTCAAAATTCCCTCCTAATAGATATACATAGAATGACAGAAATTGTTATACATTCTGAGATAACCAATGACAATGACAAGATTCTTTTTTTCAGTGAACTTTTTTTCCAATGAAAAGGAAAGCAGTAAGGAAATTAAATAAATAAAACATTGGGGAAATGAAATCCTGATAAATGCAATAAAAGGAAAAAGGGATGAGGAAATCTGGAGCGGGGAGATATATTACTTAAAGAACTGAAGCGGGGCGTTGAAAGGTATGAGGTGGTAAGCTGAAAGCTCGTCTACCAGTCAGCATTTCAGGCAAATGGAGGAGCCGGGGCAAAAGGGTTAGCCACAGTCTTGGTGGTGCCTTCAAACACTTGAACACTCAGAGGGTTTCAAATGTTGACATAAAGTCCGGGGTGGGGGGTGACAATAAAGGAATACTGCAGCTTGGAGGTATTTGGGTTTTTGTTGTTGTTGTTTGTTTGTTTTGTTTTTGTCTTTTTGAGACAGGGTCTCGCTATGCAGTTCAGGCTTGCCTTGAGCTCACTTTTGTAGCCCAGGCTGGTCTCGAACTCTCACCAATCCTCCTGCCTCAGCCTCCCGAGTGCTGGAATTACAGGCGTGCACCACCATGCCTGGCCTAGCTTGGAGGTATTTGGAGAGGCTGTAGCATGTGTGATCTTGTAAGATGTAGTCTCCATTTTTGGCGTTTACTGTAAGAGAGAAGGAAATTCTTTAAGGTATCTATATACGAGAAACATGCTTTTACTTATTCTGAAAAGCTTGCCATGAATGGGTACCAGGACAAGCAGGGATGCAGATTATGAACCACTTCGTTATTGCAGTAAATGGATAATGGACACCATGGAGTTGCCTCATAGCGAGAGAGGTTCTTGAAGTTATAAAATCCCAGCTTTATTTTGAAGTTCAAGCTAATGAAATACACTGAGAGAATCTGAATTTTGTTTTGTTAATGTTACATTTGACATGACCATAAAATACTGTACAGTAGTTTCTGGAATTCAGAAAAAGTTATATCCAGAGATATGAAATGAGGGAATGAACTATGTAAACATGTAAATAATATTTGGAACTACAAAACTGTTAAGACTTTTTCAAGAAAATGAACATAATAGAGAGGCAGTCTAAACATGGTCTCTACCATTTAGCCATAAATGTCACAAGTTTTTCCTTATTTATGGCAGAATAATGCTCCATTATATTAATAAATGACATTTTAAAAATTGGTTGATGGACATTTGAGTTGTTTCCAAGATTCAACTAATTGTAGAAACTTCATTATATGGGAGTACCAAGAAATTAAAGCATCAACTGGAGCAAGATGTGAATGTAAAAGTGTAATTCGTATGCATGAAGAATTATAGTAGATTCATGATTGCTTTAAGGAGATCTAACAAAAATGGAAAAGCTGAAAATAAAACAGAATGATCTGGATATAGAAACAAGAAGTATCAAATATAATCCTCAAAATATGACTAAATCATCCATAATAAGGTAGTGGTATGCTGGAGATGAGATAGACACAACCTTAGGAGTACAGGAAAGTGCTCTTCGGTTACTTACATGTCTCTGTTTACCTTTAAAAATATATTGAAATTCACTTACTCTTCCAGTGACATAAAGGTTTCTGTTTTAACATTTAGTTTTGACTCCAGTTTGGTTTTAGCTTAATATGTGGTGACAGGTATGCTTCTGGTTTCAGTCTTCCACATGCAGATGGCCAGTTTTCCTTTCCTCTGGGAGCCTGGGTAAACTTGCAGATGTTCTTTTCTCTGTATTGGGCTCTGTCTCTCCCCTTTCACAGCACTGTCTAATGTTCCTTCCAGTTAGTTACACCCCTGCTGCCAGAGATCTATTTCCACATTCTTTAGTTCAGGGTTCCCGGCAGGCCGTGCTGCGCTGCTGATCACTAGGCACTATTTTAGTTCTCCTGCAGACGTTACTTTAATGAATCCCATTTTGAGATATGTTTATGGTTTTTGAGAAAGATGTCACTCATTTTCTTTTGCTTTGTTACTGTTTTCTAACCGAAGCATGTTAATTCTTCAGTAAATGTAACTGGGAAGACAAATCCCGATGCCCTAGGGAACTAAGTCCTCACTCCCTGAGTCCTCAGTTCCTTTTTCCCTTAGTGAGAGAATTCAGCCAAGACACACAGGCTCTGCAGAAGAGTAGGTAGAATGCACTATGCACTATATATAGAGAGAGCTGCATTTTTAAGGGGAAAGGCAGGCAGCGCCACACAAACATCTAAATCAAAGGGAAGTTCAGATGCAGTTTTGTGCACCTGAGAGTTACTCTTGGGGTCTGGGGAACTGGGGAAATTGTGTGCTCATCACACTTGGCTTCGTAGTTATGGAGGAACTGCAACATGGCTTGCTGTCCTTCTGAAGTACTCAGGGTTTTCCTCAGAGGCCTTAGTCATGTAAGAAATCTATGAAAGATGCATTCCTAATTTATCCTCCTCCCAGCCCAAACGAGGCTGATCTTTAACGAACATTTTACTTCCCCAAATCCCTGGCCTGTAGACTGTGGCAGTCAGAAATGCAGTGTGCCTGGTCCTGGAGAGAAACGGTCAGAGGGCAGGGAGCAGAAGTGAGGCGCACAGCGTGGGACCCTGGAAGGTTCTGCTCCGTTGGATGGTTCGGGATCCGAGACCTGAGGAATAAGTGCTCTTCAGCATGCTGGCTTGTTTACCCATCTGGCAGCACGTGCCATTTTGGACCTGCTTCTTATTAGGCCTGCCAATGTCTAACTACTTTCTTAACAATAAATACCAGTTATGACAGGGAAAATAAATAGGGAAACATAATGTATTGATTGACACAATTTTATGATACTCATTTGAAATTTTAGACAATTTTAGTTTTATTGAATCTAGGTAAGTTTTTTAGATTTTTATTTGAATTGCAGAAAAGCATCTCACTGAGCTTAAAAGAAAAAAATAAACAAACAGAAACCCAAGAACAGGTAAGTGTCCTACTCAGTGTGTTCAAGTTATAATCAGCCAGTTTGTGTCTTTGTAAGGCTAGTAGTGGATATTTTAGCATAAATCTTGAAAGCAAAGAGGAGAATGAATGATATATTCACCAGGCTGAAAGGAAAAAAAGGCTAACCAAGTTTAGCTAGGAAAGTCGTGTTTGCAAAATGAAGAGACTGTTTTTATTAAATAACAGCTAATGGAGTTTAATAGCAGTGGACTTGTCTTTGGTAACATGAATAAGAGAAATGAAAATTCTTCAGGCTGCAATGAATGGTAATAATTGGAACATGAAAACACAGAACTATGAAATTCACTGGAAATTGTACTGTCAAATGTAGACTATTCTGTTTACTAATAGTGTGTGAGTCACATATAACTCTACTATGTAGGTAAAATGGTGAAAATACTAAAGATGACTATAGCTAAGACAACTTTGACACACAGTTCAAAAAGTATGAATTATGGCATCACAAATACACAATGTGGTAGGTGAGCACGTATCAGAGTGAAGCTCTTCTCTGCACACAAAGGTCTGCTGTGACTAGAAGATGCTGTGTGTAAGCTTCACAGGGACCCCAAAGCAGGTACTTTGCCATCACTTCACAGATGACAAAGGAATCAGAGCACATCCTTCTAGAAAATCATCCAATCACAGAATAAGAAAGACAGACAGGAACTAATGGTCTAGGAGATAGCAGAAAACAATGAAAAAGTGCCAATATGGCGCACCTGCCTCTTAATATTCACTTTAAGTGTGAGTGAATTAAGTTCTTCAGGGAGTTACTAAATGGATTAAAAACAAAGCCCAGCTGCTGCTTACAAGAGACTTTTCAGCTCTAAGGTACAGATAGAGTGAAGGTGAGGAGGTGGGAAAAGATACTCCCAGTGGCCGGGAATCCTACATGCGAGGCTGGTCACTCTTATACCTACTGTAAGAGACAGAGGAGACAATTCATTGAGAGCATATAACAATTACAAATATATATTCAACCCAAATCAGCTGAAATATTTAAAATAGAAATATTTCAAAGAACAAAATCATTGGTAACCTGAATGTTTAAAACAAAAATTAGCAAATCAAAAAAAAAAAAAAAAGATACTGATGGAAAAGTAATAATAGGAGACTTAAATACCTCCCTTTTAGCAGTAGACAGATCATTTGGGTAGAAAATTTTTAAAAAGTTATAAATTATAAATTAAATTATACTTTAAGCTACATGAACAGACACAAATAGACCACTCCATCAAAGTGAGCAGAATGAAGATTTCTCTGAAGTACACATAGTTATTTTTTCAGGGAGAGCATATTTTAGGCAATAAAACAGAGCTTAAGGAACGTAAGAAGATTGATCATGTTGACCATTTTTTTTTTTTGAGAAATTATCCAGCTTTATTTATGGTGAAGATGGGAGTGACGTATGTCATTATTACATGACTCATCTAGAGTAGAAGCAAAATTCCTAGTTATTGCAGTATGAAAAAACACACTCATAACTCATTATGTTGACCATTTTTTCTGAGCATGCTGTGATAAAACTAAATTTCAATAACATGAGGAAAATTTCAAGTATAAAATGTATGCAAATTAAATATCATTCAACAATTAAAGAAAAGTAGAAATCAAAAGGAAAATCAAAGTGTTTTTAGCAAGTGAAAATACCAGAATTTATGGGATACAGTCAAAATAGTCCTAGAAGCAAGAAAATAGCAAGGGATAGGGCAAACAGACATGGCCCAGTGATACTTCAGCAAAAGACCAATAAAATAAAAAGTCTTTTTTTTGAAAATACAAATAAAATTGGCAAAGTGTCTAGCCTAGGGAAAAGAAGAAAAGAAAGAAAAAGGAAATAAACAGTAAAAGGGATAGAACGAAGGAAGGAAAAAATGAGATTACAGTAAATATCACTATTCACATAATCTCAATCTCTCCAAACAAGAAAAATTTTCTCTTTAGGTAAGTGCTTTCTTAATCATATAATAATGGTCACAAAATAAGCTATTACATTGTTATGCAAGAAGTAACTTTCTCATCATCAATTGTCCTTATAAAAGTCAATAGCATCATTGAAAACAAAGTGGAATGTGACTTTGGGGAGAGGACACATGACAACTGCCTTTTAGTATAAAGCAGTAATGCCTTGTAACTGGATTTGAAGGTAGATGTAAATGGAGGTAAGTGTCTGAAGATCACCCGTCTCCCATGGATGCCTTCATTTCTATTTTGACTTCGTATTCAAGCAGAATTAGGAAGAATGGTACTGTCTTATCTCTTCCAATACCCATGTGAAAGAGGTAAGAGGATCAAAGTTGCATTTTTGCTAATACTTAAATTGCTCCACTCAACATTATAGAAAGGATTGTATTTATTTTTAACTGCAGGAACACCACAGGATAAAATGGAACATTATAAGAATGAAAAAGACAAAAAGAAAGAAATAGGGCCTCAAGTCAAATACATTTTCATCATTCCTCATCAAAGACCCTCTCTAGCTAATAGAGTATTGTGCTGCAAACCACTTGCTGTATGGTGTCAGGACTAAAGCAACCTTTTTATCCTAACATCTACTAAGCATTTTGTGGAGGTCAAAAGTGACACGGCTATCCTGTCAGGGAGCACTCTAGGGTCCCTCTAGGCACAGCTCAACCAGCGGTGCTTGTCATTCCCATTCCTGCTTCTGGTAGCACTCACACTCCGTATATGACAAACCTTGTCCTTGGGGGACCACTACTCAAGCCTTGTCCTTGAGGGGACTGCTTGTCCCGGGTGGGAGCGACAAGGCCTCTTCATGAAACTCTTCCGCTCTCAGCATGTAGGAGAGGGTCTTCCTTGGTGTGAGGGCCAGTGTGGGTTCTTCTTCTCAGTTTTTTTCTGAAATAAGCATGTCCTGTTGAAGTCACACTCTTTTTTCTCCCTTTTGCCTAAAGATAGAATTAATATTCTTGACTTTGTCATCATTTCTTAATGTTGAATGATTTTCGTCTATTTTTTAATTATGTAAAGAAAGTCATTGTTGAGTTTGAACAGCCCGTGATCTGACAAAATAGAAATTTTCTTGCAGTTGGTTTAGAAAATAGAGGATCATCTAAATAAGAATCTGAAAAATTTCTTATCTGATCAGTGCACATGTTCTACGTCATTAGGCTATCCATTAACACGACTTTGGTTTTGGTTTTATTATTACATTTAAGATAAAAAGTACTTTTAAAACATGCCATCATCCATATGCTTCTCGCTTATTAATTCTTTTATGTAAAATATTGTGAAACAGTAAGGAGAATAAAATGTGATAAAATAGACATAAAAAAGGGTCATTAACTACAAAAACTATGTTGATCAGCTCCAGAGCATGTATAAAGAGACGAAAGTAAAAAACACTTTAATTACAATATGTCTTCAGGATAATACCTCTCTCTTCAGTCAGATATGTGAAACTTAATTCCACTGATAATATACAAAACCAAATCACAACCTCAAAGTGAGCATAAATAGTATGGCTTTCCTTTCCTATTTTTAAAAATTATGCACCCAGAATCTTGAGGTCTTCCAGAGAAATATATTTTATTTATCCTTTAGTTTCTTTTTATTTTTTACTATTTTTATGAGTGGAATAGATTTATTAGGGGAAACAGAGCTCCTGTCTGAGAGAGAAACAAGAGGGGTGTCCCAAGTGGGTGGTCCCCCGGGAATCCTTTAGTTTCTTAGGGTTGATAGTTTCTTGACATCAAAGCTCACAAAAATGCATATTTAGTAGGTTGATATTTTGTCAGATACCACATTTTTAGTCCATTATTACACATTTTACAACCAAGAGCATAACAAATGCATGCAAATTCAATTACACAGTTAGAAGTGATGTCTGAAATATTGCTGTGATAAGAAAGTAGACAACACACAGAATGGCTTTCATTATTTTGTATTAATTGCTCTTACTCCAAATATCAAACTGGAGTTTTAAAACCATGACTGACTTCAGAAGACATAAGTGCGGCCGAACTACTACTATCTTTCCTTTAAAGTTTTTTTAGGAACTTTCAGTGACTTCTCCATCTTATATGTTCGTCTGAAAATTGTGAGTTGAGAAGGAGAAGCACCTTCTTTGCTTTCACTCAAAGTGGTGAGACGAAACACTATGACGCGTGTGTTTATCTGTGGTTTGTGGCAAGAGGCTTATCTGAAATAATTGTGCCATGCTCTTCTGATTTTTTAAAAATTTATTTATTTATTTATTTATTTATTTATTTATTTATTTATTTATTTATTTATTTATTTGGTATAGGTTCTCACTACACAGCTTGGACTCATAGTGATCCTCCTGTCTCAGCCTCCCCAGTGCTGGGATGAGAGGTGTGTACCAACATGCCTGGTTTCGGCGGCTGGCACGATGTGCCTGGGGTTCCAGGGTCAGCGCAGCAGGCATGCCATACCAGGGATCGAATTCAGGTTCTTGTGTTTTCCAGGCAGGAGCTTAGACCGCCAAGCTGTGTCCCCCGCCTCTGATGTAGTTTTTGAACCATTCATGCAGTGTCTATTTGGAGTTCTACTTCACAGCACTGCTTTCTCCATAATGATGAAGAATGATGGGCTGAAATAGTATACTGCTTCTCAGAGAGAAAAAAAAAAAGTGCTGTGATCGGTGTACAGTATTTATTCCTTCAAATGTTTGCCTTTTGTTCTTACAGAGAATCTCTGATGACTAACCGGAAGTAAGTCATTGAAATGAGAGCATTTTTTCCCAGGACCTCACTCATCTCAGACAAAGTAGGAAGTTATTTTTAAATGCAGCTTTTACATTTGGTGGAAATGTGACATCCAGGTCGTAGAAGTAATTGCAGTATATTGTGCCTCTGGAAAGCTAATATCCTCCAAATATTGGAAGATGCTTTCTAAAATGTTTCTTAACTTTTCTCCAACTCTATCTATTTTCATAAGTAATGGGTAATGAAAGATCTTTTGTTCTTTTTTCCTCACTCAATTGAGAGAGAAATTGTTTAGCATCATGGCTCTAGTATAAACTTGGGATGAGAAGCCTCCTTACTCTTGGACATGCTTAAAAGATATAACCATGTGTCATGTACCCACATCTTATATATAAAACATTAAATTTTATTAAAGTAAAGATAGCTAAGTTATTTTCCTTTAAAGGAAATATTTTCATTAATATTTAAGAAATATTATATTGGCTTTGCAAATACTGATAATTTCAGAAGATTAGTCTTTTGAAGCCAATGCATTTCTTTCTGTTTTCCTATATAAACATATAATATTTTAATGATAGTAAATCAAAGAAAGACATCTTCTTGCTTTGATAAATAGCTATGATTTCAGTCACTTTTGCCTGTAAGTAATAATTTATCAAGTGCATTAACATATAATTAATTTTCAGTTTTTAAAAAACTTGTAGCTTCAATACACTTTTCTAAAAAATAGGTTTCAAAAAATATATTTCTGATCATGTTCCGATTGGTTGTATTATGTTATTTATTTTTAAAGGAATATGAAATTATTTGTTGCCTACTGCCCACCATTATTCACAATAAGGTAAACAATATACATTAGGATAATAGCCGGGCGTGGTGGCGCACGCCTGTAATCCCAGCACTCGGGAGGCTGAGGCAGGAGGATCGGTGTGAGTTCGAGACCAGCCTGGGCTACAAAAGTGAGCTCAAGGTCAGCCTCAACTGCATAGCGAGACCCTGTCTCAAAAAGACAAAAAAAAAAAAAAAAAAGGATAATATTCTGTCTACTACAAAGTTGTTTTCCTGGCTTCTGCTGAAAACAGTAACCTGAATACTAAAAAGATTGAGCCTGCATGTAAGGAACAAGTTGGGGTCAAGAAAAAACATGCAGGTCAACAGTAGCCTGTTGGTTATTTTAAAAGCAAGTGTTTTCTTTGGGAGTTGTAAATACAGAGCAACCCTAATTCTGAGAAAAATGTCAGGCTAGCTCTTTGATGGTTGCCTGTGCTGCTCCGCTATCAAGTCCTGGCCTCATGATTATTCAGACCTCCGCATTTCAAGAAACTTGAAATATGCAGTTCATTCTTTTGATGGAAGCAAGATAGTCTGTTGGCCATGCCTTCAACCTCCAGAAACAGGAAGAATAACGCCAACAAGAATTCTCATTACAAAAGCTGAATTTTTAATGGGGGGGGGGGAGAGAGAGAGAGAGAGAGAGAGAGAGAGAGAGAGAGAGAGACTTTGTGAAGTTGTGCTAATTTTTGCTTTTATAAAATAATTAGCCAGGCACTAAACTCTGAAATCTTGGAATATTTGTTCTGTAAAAACAACATAAGGCTAGTGTTCTTTCTTTTAGAACTGAAAAGTTCAAGCAATTCCTTATAATTATGGGCTTAGTGAGTAAGCATCTTTCTTTTAAATGGCAAAGCTAATCAGAATGAAGACTTAAACTGGGGCATATTTGACAACTTTAATGTGGTCAGTTAGTTTTTCTTCTTAATGTATCTAGCACAGGGTCTACAGGGTCTCACTACGTGGGTAAGACTGTGGTGATCCTCCTGTGTGCAGCCTCCCGAGGGCTGGGATTGGTGCCACTAGGCCTAATCTCATTCACCCTTTTACCATGCCCAGGGAGTGGGACCGGGGATTGAACCCTGGTCCCTGTGTCTGCCTAAGCAGATGCTTTAATCTGCTGAGCTATCTTGCCACCCCTGGTCAAGGGGTAGTCTTGCCACCCCTTGAGTTTATTTACTCAATGTGTGAGATGCATTTTGTTGAAGTTTCAAAAGTGGAGTGAAGAAAAGGCTTATGTATTTTTATATTTTTTAAGGAGCAGAACATATTTATTGAGGGAAAGAAACCTCCTGTCTAAGAGAGAGCCAGGAGGGGGTCCCGAGCGGATGTCCTCCTTGTGTGTTTTTGGAAATATGCCACATGGCACTGCATTGCAAAACTTGCCTGGTGGAATGTGTAAGGCAGTACCACCCAACCTGAGATAGCTGAGTGATTCCAGACAATGCTCTCAGATATTTATTTCCAGTGACTCACATGCTGCTGTCCACAAGTTATTCCTCCTGCCTAGTTCTCTCTTATATTTTTAAATCAAAGGCATATTTACAAATCAAAACTTTCGTGGAGTTGCCTGAAGGTCCCTCAGGGATTGGACCGAGCAGGTGCCAGTCTTCCCATCCTTCTCGCAAAATTCACCTCTTCCATATTCATGTGCTGCTTTTGGTGTTGTTATTGTCATTGCTGTTTTTAAGGAAAACAAATGGACCTAGAAATGCCTGAAGTGCCTTTGAATATTTAGAATGGATTATTTCTATGATGCCTTTTACCATCTATAATTAAGCCTACTAGCATCAAAACTGGTGCTCAGAACCTGCTATTACTGTTAATACTGACACTGAAATAGAGACATTTTTAATATAGTAAGCTTCAAATCCACACAGAGCTATGTTTTAATGGGTCTATTTGTTCCTAGGTGTTTTTTTTAGAAGATACAAAGTAGTTTTGCACTAAAATAATTTTTAAGTTAAAGTGGTTAGGCTAGAAGAAAAGATCATAACAAAACAAAACTTATTTAAGTGTACTGAAAGAGAACACAATGTTTTCAGTAAAGAAGAGTGGGAACAAAAACCCCATAAAATATCCATTGAAATTCTGTGGAAGATAGTCTTATGTACTGAGTTTTTAATGTTTAGCTTGTAATAGACAAAAGCTTTTGGAGATAATATTAATTTCATTCTTTTTTCTTTAGTTTCACAATTATCGAAAGAGACATAATAGGAAAAAAAAAAAAAAAACCCAGAGTTATACTGACATTGATATGGTGGCTAAAATTAAAAAAAAATTAAAAGCAAATGTGAGATGCTTACTGAACTTTACTCAGAATGAGAGATTTGCTTAATCCTAGTGAATCATGCTCTTCTCTCCAAGATGAGCCTTTAAGGACTCTGTACTGAGAATGAGGAAAAACAGCACAAACAGCTTTTGTCATCTTTGTGAACCTTAGGCAGCTGTGTTAAAACTGAGGAAATGCTTATGCGTTGGGGCATCTTGTGCAAGATTATGAATAAATGAGAATCACTCCAAAAGTAATTGTAACAATTTCTATAAAATTTTAGATTCTCTGATCTCAGTTTTCGGGTGCTTAAATATTTTGCAAGTAACTTTGTGATTGTAAGCATCTACTATTACACTGATGGGGCATCCATAAGTATTTTAGTTTCTGGGGCCCATGAGATAGCTCAGCAGACTAAGTGCCTGCCTAGGCAAGCACAGGTACCTGGCTTGCACCCGTGCACTACATGCCGCACTACATGCCCTGCCCCCAGGCCCACTGAGCCTACCTCCAAGTCGGGGTGTGTGAGTGCATATCTGTAATCCCAGATCTTGGGAGGCTGAGTATAAGAGGATCACTATGAGTCTAAGCTACATAGTGAGACCCTATACCAAACACATTAAATAAATAAATAAATAAATACATAAGCAAACAAATAAATAAAATGTTTAAATTTTTGCAATTTTTGGAATGGAAACTCCATAGTGTTGTATGCTGAAGTTGCATTTATTGTATGGAAAGATACACACTAATTCTGACCTAGAAAGTAGTACATAACAATACTCAGATATTTTGCATTTATTTGGAAGCCTTATAAATATGAAGGGAATTTTAATTAATATTTATTCATCATCATTGCTGAAGAAGTATCCTTCCATGTTTTTACATTTGAGCACTAACACAAGATCTCTTCTTTTAAGGAGCTAAAAAATGTTTCCTCCTTTATGATGGAAGCACATGAGTAGGTTCTCTCTGTGTAGAACCTAACAGTGAAAGGATCAAGAAATAAAATGTAGATTTTACAGTTCCTCAACAGAAACTTTAATCTGTACGCCCCATACATGTAGATGTGTATGGAAAGTCACATACCTAAGCCTCCCCTCCAAAATTTTCCCTGAAATAAATTTAATTAATAAATTTATTTATTAACTTATTTACTTATTTTTATGTATTTAGTACAGGGTCTACAGGGTCTCACTACACAGATCGGACTCTTAGTGGCTTTCCTAATTTTTAGTCTCCCCAGCGTTTGGATTACAGGTGCATGCCACCAGGCCCAGTCTCAGTTGCTGTGTCAGAACATCCCACAGGGAGACCTGCACGACATGTTGAAGATGGAACCCAGGTCCCTGTGTATGCCCAAGCAGGCTCTCTAATCATCTGAGCTCTCTGGTCCGCCCTTTCCTTGAAATTTAAATGCTAATATTTTAACACAAAAATATTTCTCATTGCCCTACTTCCACCTATTGTGGCATCAATTTCATAACCATGAAATCTTCAGAGTCAGTATGTACCCACAAGGCTTTAAAACACTCAAAGAAATGAGCTTCTTAGACAATCATTTTGAGAAAGGAGAAAGATATACTTTTTGAGGCAGACTCCATTTTGATATAAGTATAGTTGAAAAAAATATATATATATATACAAATACAATGATAGTTGCTTCTGTCTTCCTTTAATTTTAGAAAACAGTACAATGTTTTAGAAAAACAAATTTCAGATGCAGGGAAATATAATTCCATATCTGGGAAAATGTAAACAAAGGCTAGGTACTATATTTCTTATTAAAATATCAGCATAAAATTAGGTAGTCAGGGGGCTGGAGGGATAGCTCCATGGCACAGATGCCTGCCTGGCAAGTGCAAGTTCATGAGTTCAAACCCCAGTCCTGGAAAAAAAAAAATGTTGGTTCTTGTCTTCTTACTACATGTTCTCTCTTTCTGTATAAAAACTAAAGCTGAGTAAATAGTAGAGAAAAAACATACCATAGAATACAGGATTCTTTGGCAGGAATTTGAATGTCCTATTTCACGTGGCTTATCACATGCGACACCAATATATGAAGTTACATAGCTGACCCCGAAATCATTTGCTTCACTTTTAAAAAATTAACATTTTTCTTGTGTTAAATACTTTTATTGATTTTCTGGTTAAATGTCATTATATAAGGTATTGTTTAGATTTTCTATCTTAGTCATGATTTCTTCAGCATTAAAAAATAATGGCTTCTAAAACCCTAAAATTCAAATAAATGGATTTTTGCAGTTTATCAAGATTAATGTAGTACATAAAGAGGAGTGTAGAAATTTTATGGTTCTGAAGCTTTAACTGATATTATTAGAATCATCTTAATATAGAGTTTTGGTCAAATGCAAATTACATCTTATTTCAGAAAAACATACAGAAGACTGTAAAAAGTTTGCCTAAGTAAAACTTAAGAAAAAATTTCAATGTAAATGAAGAAATGAAATAAGACTTTAAACATCTTGAAAAATTAACTGTGAAGCTAGAGTAGGTAAGAAAAAAAAGGGTCCAGAAAAAGTGTAAACTCATATACATCCACATGTGAATGCAGAATATTCAGATTTATATTCAATTACCCACATTTTAGCAATATTATTAAATATTAAAATGTTAAATATTATTGATTTAATATTTTAAAACATGCGTTTCATTTTACTGTGCTACCATAAAGTGCAGCTCAAGACCTTCTGTGTGCATTTATGCTCACGGTTAACCATCAGAGGAAGACTTGGGGCATTTGACAGCCGCTGCTTGTATCCCATCTCAGTGAAGGCCCTGCCGACCGGGAGCAGCCTCGTTCTCTCTAATCTGTCAAGCAGGTTCGTTTTGTCAGTTCATGAACTTCATATATATCAAAGCATGCATATATATTGTTGACCCTTCTTTTTAAAATTTCTTAATGTGAAATTTATCTGTGCTCTTGAATGTTACAGTAGCTCATTTTTTCATTTTTAAGTAATAGACAGAACACAGATAACACACACATATTACCGTAAAGAGGCTGGCTGAGCCTCATGTTCTCAATACAGGGCCGTTCAACTGAAGCATCCACAGTCTCTGGCCACCTCTGGTCTCCAAAGCAGAGGAACAGTTTAAAGAGTTAAAGTTCAAAAGCCACAAGGAGCACTGGGCTGTGGGCTACTTTTGATGTTAAAAAAGGAGAGTTGCTGTGGTTTTCTGCACATGTCAAAGGAAAATGAGCGGAGAGCTGGCTACAGAAGGGGGAGTGTTTGGGGCAGCGTGCGTGGGAAACCAAGAGGGAGACTGTTTGGGGTAGGAAACCCAGGAAACCATGGAAGGGTGTTTGGGCAGGGTGCCCGAGAAACTAAGAGTCCTGAACTATCAGAAAGCAAGCAGTGAACTTGATTACTTGTACTATTTTGCATAGTTATACCTGTTAATCTGAGCAACACATTTAATGACAAATATAAATAATATAACGGTCACTGTTAATTAACTCTTCTTGTTTTGAAATTCTGTAAGATATGCATTGTGTATTACTGTTTCCAGTACTTTTTTTTTTCTTTTACTTTTCAAAATAAATTAAAAAAGAATGCTTCAGTGCCAAAATTCTTTTTAAGAAATAATTAAATGTACACATTTCGTGACTACATCAGTGTAGTCAGTCTTAGGGAAATAATGATTTGGGTGGTCCTACTTAGTAAGATAATAAGCATTTTATGGAGGCTCCTTTTCCTCTGGAATGGATCTGGAGGGGATTTTGGATCATAGTTCTTATATGAAAACATTTTTTGTATGTGGAGGTGATAGCTAGGGTGCAAAAGTTGGTACAAGGAATATCCAACAAGTTGAGGAGATTTGTGTTTCCTGGAAGATTCATCTTTTTTGGAGTCTCTGTAATAAACTGAAATGTTCCTGATAAAAGTCATCCGGTGAGGCGATACCAGGGTGCACCTGTTCCCCAGCGAGAGCTGTGACAGAAGAGCACCGACCTCGCCACTATATGTGGAAGTCCTGCAGGGCTCATCACACAGACAGCGCAGCTTCAGTCTAGGGGAAATGTTCGGACTTGCAAGTAGGAACCAGACCATTTATGATTTTGAGCTTCTGGGTCTCCTTCTGTGCATTAGAATTACTTTTTTGAAAAGGAAATAAAAATATTTGCCCCAAAGATTATTAAACCTCAAAGGATATGCTCCTGAATTAGAAAATATGCATTTTTCTTTCCAATCTTGGCTATTTTAAGTACAAGTAATGATAGAAACCAAGTAATAATAATAATAATACCCTACTTTAGTTTTACAAATTAAGCTGCGCATTTTGCTAAAAGAAAGAAAATTACCTAATAATGCATCACTTAACTGCAAGAGGCTTTCTCTCTTTTATGTCTTTCTATGATCAATCAATTTATTATGGTAATTTAACTGTTATTAATAAGAGGAAAGTCATTCTTCAGCAGATACTCATTGGTATCAAATTAGCTATGTCCCACTCTATACTATTTAAACTTTAATCAATACTATCAATGCCTACTTGTTTTTTGTTTTTTGTTTTTTTTTAAAGTAAAAGAAAATCAGTTGATGTTTTAACATGCAGCCAGTACTGAGAACCATGAGGCACTGGCTCTCTAAATACAGAGTACTGGAGAAAAATTAGCTGGCTTGAGAATTTGTTAAGAATGCATATTATCTAGTCCAGCGAAGACCTATGAAATCAGAAGCTGGGGGGATTACATTCCCCTCAATCATTTTTTAAATAGATTCTGTGTTTGATTCTCATTTATATTCAACTTTGTGAGCAACAATAAGATTATAGCAAGAGTTGTGACTTTTGTACTAGTCAAGATGAATCAGAGCCCTCCACTAACCACTCACAGCCAAGAGAATCTCTTAGAGATAAGAATCTTGTTTCTTGCATTTTCTATATCCCCATAGAACCTACTACAAATGTATAAAACAGACATAAAATTGAATTATTAATATATATGCCTTGCTAAGCTTGTCTTTACACATCCGAAGGTAGTTTGTGTTTAAAATGGAAAGAAACTGATTCCTTGAGACTGAATGCATGCGCCTCTCCTCCCACCTTGTGTTGAAATGCTATGGAATTTGTTGCAGCATTTTAGGCAACTGAGACACCCAATACATTCATCATTTGAATACATGAAAGCCATTTGCTTTTTGTATTGTTTTTGGTTTTTCTTCTGTTTTAGAATTGAACAGAGTTAGAGAAAACCCCACCACGTATTTACTCAACCAATAATGCACTGAATATGTGACTACCTTCCAGGTATTAGTCTGCACCTTGGAGATATTTCTGTGAGCAAAATAGATCAGGATCCTTGTCCCAGAAGAGACAGTTTCTTAGTAGAGGAATCAGAAAATAAGCAATCATGACAAAGGGAAAGATAGTGTATTATGTTTTAAAATGGTATATATATATATATATATATATATATATATATAAATATAAAGAGTAAGGAGAATAAGGTGAAGCAAGATCTCAAGAGACAGTGGAAGGCAGGGAGGGAATCTTTAGTCACCCTAAATGGAGCAGTTAGAAGAATCCCCCAAAGGAAAGGGAAGTTTGACCAATGACTGATAGAAAACGAACCAGTTAGGTATTCACAGACACAAAGCAATGTCTAGAGGAAACCATAAAAACAAAGCCTGAAAATGAGCAGCATTACTGGGTGTTTAAGGACAATTATGGGCTAAGCGTGGGTGGCTGATTTATGAAATAAGAATGGTACAGATTTCCAAATGACCTAGGGAAATATAACTTTCCCCCTGCTGGATGTCCCATACGTCAAGTTGATGTGCCCCCAAATCAAAGAACAGAGTCTAAGGTTACGAGTAGGAAATATTTATTGAGAGCCTGTTCCAGAGTGAGCCAGAAGGGGCCCCAGGGGTTATCAATGAGCTCATTTGTGAAAGAAAATTTTAGAGAGCAAAATCACAATGTGAACCAAACACGGGTCCCAAGCATGTTCAATCAATAAGATTATAAGTATAGTCATTTGGGTAATATTGATACAATGGGGAAGCAGGTAACGTTAGAAGTATACATGGAAAGAACAAAGCACTTTACAGGAACTGATGGGTGTAAAGGTCTGTTCACCTGTAAAGGTGACTGATATCTACCCAGACTTTTTTAGACCAGGTGTCACTACTTATATGATCCCTTAGTAAGGCATGTAAGCCTGGTCAATATTTATCTTGATGTCTGGCTTTCAACAGAAATACCCCTGGTTACAGTAAGCATGTGTCTTCATCTTTGCCATTGACGTTCTCAAGGGCCAAGCCCTTTCTGCCTACCTGTAATATTTCTAGCTAGCTCAGTTGCCTATAATATTGTGAGCAAGAGGGGGAGAGCTAAGAGGTGGTCCACGAGACAGCAACCGGGTGAGCAGGCTGGATGCAGTAAGTGAGGTGAAGACACTTTGTCCTTTTCCCAGACTGAAACAGGAGTCATTGCCATGATCTGACGGGGCTTAGTTTTTTTTTTTTTTTTTTTTAATGACTGTAGTTGTTAGTTTAGGATACGCGGGAGTGTCGCAAGGTTGGGGCAAAAGAGAAGCCAGGATACTGTTGGCATTAATAGAAGAGAAAGGTAATTGTTCAGATCAGGGAGAGAACATGGTCTCGGTTGACAAGATTCTAGAGAAAGCTTAAAATTGTAGCCGACAGAATTTCTTTGTGAGTCAAATGGAGGGGAGAAGATACAGAGATGCATCTCACAGATCATTACCAGTTTTTTGTCACAAGAAACAGGAAGACAAATGTAAGGAAATTATTGGGGAAAATTAAAAGCATAGTAATAAGGTTATACACAGTCCATTGGACTGTGTATGCATCTGCTTCCTCTTAATTCAAAAAAGATTTTTTTCTTTTTTTCTTTCCTTTTCAACATCAAGAGGAAGGTGGGTCATGCCCACACACTGTGCTCTGCATAATCACTGTGAGGACAGTGTGCAGTGTGTCAACTATTAAAAAAAATTAATAATAAAAGAAATCAAAAGGTTTTAAAAAAAGAGTTAAGTTAGATATACAGTTACTTTGTGTTCTTTGAGAATAAAAGCTTGTACTAATATATTTCGACAAGATATCAGGTCTGGATCTTGTGCTCTGAATAACTACTATGAAGATAACTATATGTAGGGTATTAGTTGTTGTAACCATCCTACTAACTTGTTTTGAAACTGTTTCATGCTGTTTTGTCTTTTTTCTCATTAAAATGAATAAAAGATAAAAAATAAGGTTGTAGTGATTTTTTTCCATTAAGTCTAATAGAGTTCATCTCTATTGTCAAAAAAATTGAGAGTAAAAGAGATTATTTCTTGACTCAGTTTGTATTTGTTTTTATGACAATTATTTGCTGAGTTTAGGAATAATGCTCTGTATTTTATACTGTTCTTGTACTTTCTCTAAAAGACACATAGCTAGTAAGTTTACATATACATATATATATATATATATATATATATATATATGTAACATTAATCTAGCGATGATACTGCTGAGACACTGTTATAAGATAGACATGTGGGTGCTAATACCTATGGAATAAAAAAGTAGACAAGATAAGTTGGTGATGGAGGATTCTTCACCGAGCTGCACAACTCATTTTATCTCTATACCTTTTTATGCTGTCTGACAACTTAAAAAGAAATCTCCCTAATTTGGCTGTCAAAGACTGACTGATCTTGGTAAAAAAAATATCTGTGGAATTAGCCTAGGTGGAAACACGGTCATTTTATTTCAACATGACATGATAGGGAGAGACATACTTGGCATCCTGGGAAACCATTAAGAGGAATGGGTAAAGTGGACTTGTCTTAATTTGGGGAAATTACTTCATTCTGTTTGAACAAGTCTGAGGAATATGACAGGTGATTGAAATATACACGTATGCTTAAATTTTAAGAAATAATTACAGTAAAAAATGCATGGCTATTAGTACTTCTCAGAATATTCCCACTTGCTTAAAATGCACAAAAGAAGATGAAGCTGTTATGGAAGTCTGCTTTTGTGAGGGTCCTAACAAGGTAAGCTAAGGAACATGGTGAATGTTGGTCCTGGGTGTCATTCAACAGAAAGACAAGCCCATGGAAGGATTATGTTGTGGCCTCAGCCACCGTGTTCACCAGATCTGGAACATGGTGATTTCTCACTCTTCCCTAAAGTCAAAAAAACTGCGGAAGGTAACAAGTTTAGGTACAATCTAGAGAATCTAGTTTGGATATGGAGAGCTATGGCAGTGAAACTGAAGACAGGACAGTATCTTCCATAACTGCTTCAGAGAATCAAAATAATGATGGCCTAAAGTGCCCCCCCCCCAATCTAGAAGGAGTACTGGGCTGGGGAGACAGTTTAGCACCTGCTTAGGCAAGTGCAAGAGCCTGCATTTAATACCCGGCACTGCATGCTGCACTCGCCCTGCCCCGGGGCTGGCTGAGCCATCCACCAAGAGCCAGCGCAGTGGCACATACCTGCCATCCCAATGCTGAAGGCGAGGCTGAAACAGTAGGATCACTTTGACTCTTAGCTGCTGTGTAGAGCCTGTACCAAATACATTAGAAGAAGTATTTATGGTGGAATACAACCAAATTGCTTTTACTGCACTATTTCCTTTGAAATTTAAATATTCAATATATTTTTTCATTATACCTTGTTTGTGAACATAAATGTGTTAAATAGATACAGTAGCGTAGAAAGCACGAGATTGGAGCTAAGCATTCATTTTTCATTTTAAGTGAAGTCATAACAATGACCCCTGAAAGAGAAGTTTACAAAAGTTACAATGAAAAAATAATAACCGTTAGGCACTGATATATTGAAAGGATTACTTGTACTTATAATCACAGTTTTTGATAGACCTCCAGATGCTGGCAAAACTATTTCTATGAAAAGCCAAGGTTTTTACTGGTGCAATAAAATTTCCTAAATGATTGAAATTGTTACATGCTTAAAAGATTAAGATTCTAACATTAAGACCACTTATTTTTTTACCATCAAAAATGAAAGGCTTTCCTTGGCACTTAAGGCTTAAACTGTGTTTTACCTATCCCTAAATGAGTCATGAGATGATTGGATGAATTAGATACAATGTGTGCATTATTTGACGAGAATATTTTTCTGTTCCTTAGCTCAGAGAACATTTTGGGGCAGCAAGATAAACATGTACCATTTTGAACCCTTCCTTTGGGGAAAAGCTGCACACTTTAGGGCAATATGCACAGAGAAATGATGAACTCCAAAAACAGTGTCACAAAAACATTTCTCCATCTTCATTTCTTCCTAACCTTCACGCCGTAAGAAAAATGAAACCGAAGTGCATCTGACAGAAAAGCATTTTCAGGGGCCCATTTTAGCCAGTTTTGGGGACGTGTGTGTCATCTTTCGGCACTAGCAGCTGCCTTGCAGGTTAGCGTTGCAGTCTCGCTTCTGCTCGCAATGAACAGCAAGCGCTGGTGCTAGGCGTCTTGGAGCACGGGGACAATGTGCTTGTCATGCGCAGGGCACCGTGGCTTCCTTATGGGAACTCAAGGGAAATAAATGCTTTTGCAGCAGCAGTGTGCTTTAGTGCAATACAGGAGCTTCAGGAAATTTAAGTTGATAGGCTGGAGAAGGTATTGGGAAGAAGCATAAGATTTTGTAGGGCACGTCATTATCAGGTAGTTCCTCAGCCATTAAACTTTTCAGGGCCTTTTTTATCTTGAGGAAAGCATTGAGTGACAGCAGCCAGAGACAGTGCGAAGAGTTTATTAGAGAAGTGAGGGGTGAAGGTATAACTGAGAAACTGGCTCTGCAAAGGAACATGGGCGGAAAAAAAGAAAAGAGAGAAAAGAGCAAAAATAAGTCCACCATGGACTGGAGACTCATGGTGCGCACTGGAGAAGGGCACAGTAGCAGTCTCCTCTGCACCTCAACTTTTGTGCCACTCGACATCCTGGGAGATTTCGTGAGGTTTTATATACAGGGTTCTGGTAATTATTTGATGGTGTTCTGAATTCTTGTATTTAATACTCGGTTTTGTCACCCCATCCTACCCCATTTCAAAACCAGGTCCATGGCATGGACAGATTAAAAAAAAAAAAAAAAAAAAAGACCTAAAATTTTGAAAGAAAGTGTCTACCCATCCTACAATAAGAACTTATACGTAATTCCCAACTGGTTATTTATTTTTATGTGTTTGGTACAGGGTCTCCCTATGCAGCGTGGACTCATGGTGGTGCTCCTGTTTTCAGTCTTTCTAGGACTGGGATTACAGGTGTGCACCATCATGGAGGGTCTCGGTGGCTGGCTCAGTGCACCCAGGGGTGGGCCGGTGCAGCCTGTGGGGTGGAGGATCAAACCCTAGGCCTTGAACTTGCTTAGGCAGGCTCTGATTCTGCTTCTGGTTGGCTTCTTGAAGGGCTTCAGGCCACTGTTTCATAATACCATGCGTACACGCTGGTAACTGTTTAAGGCACCTAGCCACTCACCACAAATCAGTACAAGCACGCAGCGTTCAGCCACAGGAGAATTCCAATGTTTCTTAGGTGGAGAAATAAAGTTAGGCATACTGTAGCAAAGTAAACGTTTCTATTTTGCATGACTTTGACTTTGTAATGTTGTAATTCATCTGTTTCTCTAAACTCCGTTTCAGAGGACAAGCTCTGCTTTGCTCTGGGACATATGTTTATCAGAGAATTATGACTTCTCAAAAACTATTATGTGTGAGAAGAGCAGATGCCAAGTATAACAGAACTTAACTCCTAAATATCCCATTTTCTTCACAGATCAAGTACTTTTTTTTTTTTTTTAAATGAGCTGCTGCCTTGGATGGAATTCAGTGTTCTCATCTTCCCAGTTAAGAGTCCTAGATATCTTGCCAAGCACGGAAACCAAATTGTATTGGAATTGTAACACTTTAATAAGAACTTTCAGACAATTCCTCCTCTACCTCACAGCAGGGCTCATTTATTGGAGTAATATTTTTCCCAAGTTGTCAGGTGCATTTTTTCTCAAGCATCAATTCTTCAAATATATTTATTTCTTGTACTATATTTGCTATGCACATATCTTTCTCCTAATGTCACTTAAGAAGTGTCTACCTCCTGGTGACATGGTTATTTTCCACCGCTAGGGCAAGAGAGCTACATGAAAAGGCCTTTTTCCCAAACTCAAGTAGCAGAAGCAGAGTTATTAAATTGGAGGCTCAACCAGCCACACAAAGTTCTCTTTAGACCAAACATCTTTTTTATGATCCATCTGCCCTCTTTTCTCTGAAAAGAATATTAACATCCACGACCATGGATGACAGGTTTGGAGAGGATGAATTTCATAATAATATTGAAAAGAACAGTAAGGTAAGAAACAATTCAGTAAGTAGCTTTAGTAACTCTGTTGAGAATATAGAAATTAAATGAGATATTTAAATAAAGCATGCTAGTGAATGGTTCCAGCTTTTTATCTCAAAAAAAAAAAAAAAAAAAAAAAAAAAAAAAAAAAAAAAAAAAAAAAAAAAAAAAAAAAAAAAAAAAAAAAAAAAAAAAAAAAAAAAAAAAAAAAAGAAAGAAAGAAAGAAAAAAGAAAAGAAAAAGAAAAAGAAAGAAATCTTTTAAAGCAGAAAAGCTGAATTTTCATTTTAAGGCAGAAGTACTATTTTTTCAAAAGCGGTTTAAATTGAGGCCCAATATAAAGTGTCTTAGCTTTTTAATCAAGAGCAATTGAATGTCAAATGAGGGATTTCCATCCCTACCCCACATCTCTCAGTCTCTCTCAAAGGCAACATGAACAACTGTTAAAATCACCATGGCTTCTAAGAGAACAACTGGAAAACCACAGAACTAAGGCAAACTGAACTCAGAAAGGTAATCATTACCTTGTTTGGAGATTCCCTAATGAGATATTGTTACCAAAATCAGTTGAATACTCACAATTTCCAAAAACATTTAAGAAAAAACCATTGTAGGTTTGCCTGCCAAATATTGCATTAATATTTACAAGGGCGATTTAGAAATTAATATCACTCCCTCGCACATCGAACTATTATTTTAAAACTAGAAATGGCGAAATGTAGACAGTTGACCAAAATTTAACTTCCGCTGTGGGTTCAACAGACAAATGAGTAAGGAGATCAAATATAAAGCAGGAAATCCTCCACCACCATGAACACGTGTTCGCTATGTATTTTAGTTTGTCAGGCCACTGACATTATAATGGCTTTCATCACTGATTTTCATGGCAACGGCCTGTTGGAGAGATGGCTCAGCAGCATCAGTGCTGACTTTGATTTCTAGTACCAAAATAAATGCCTGCGAGAAACCAATAATGTCCATTCACTAGCGATGACCAAACAGTACGGAAGATAGGGGTAGTGCTAAGTGTCAAAGAAAGTTAATTGTTTCCCTTCCCCTTTCCTCAGAGAAGATTTACATTTAAGTAAAAATTTCATTCATCATTTAAGGGAGGTTCTTTTACTCTAATATAAAAATTTTTTAATCAGGTTTTTTTTTTTTTTATAAAGTGAGCAATTTGCTTTCTACTATTTGCCTTTATATTTATTTTTCTCTATTTTTATTTCATGTAAGATGTAAGTTTGGACAAAAGAGCCTCTGGGATAGTCAATATTTTATTACTTTCGTAGTACTAAATACTTCTGCCTATATTAGCTTTATTGCTATACCTAATCTTGTGTCATGCTGAATTGTTACTTTCTGAGGGAGACACTAAATAAAAATGTATCCCATATTTTAGAAGGGATTTAAAGCTGGTATTCACTGTATTTTGAAACCCTGTAGTAGTTAGCATCCATTATCATATCTATGAGGAAAGATCTTCCTGCCATTGTTAAAACAAATCAAAAGTTACTGCTTAGTGGAAAGTTCTGAAAAACAATATGTATTTAATATGTATTTAAAATTTGCCATCTAGATAGTAAATCCTCATAGAAAATGTCAATGAGATTTGTAGCCAAAGAAAGCCATTTTAGTTTTGGTTAAGATTGACCAGATTATCAGTTTATCAACAACTAGAAAGGAAACTGCAATTGCTAAGACATATGTTCTAGTCTTTGAGATAATATTAAAAATAGCAATGAAAATGTAGTAACTTGGAAGTGACCCATTTTTAAAATACCTTTAATTGCTTAATGCTAATTTTGAGTCAATAGAGTCAAATACAGAGACTAAATCATAAATTATAGAGAGATATAGATTAATAACCTGTTGTCTTTGGTCTCCATGTACAGAGTGTCCAAGAAAAAAAATGGATATAAAATTTCAATGCCATTTCAAAATAAACTTTATGTTAAATTAAATTAAATTAAATCTGAGTTCAGTAGAAGTATAAATTGAAACTAGGAATATAAAAATTCTGAGGTGAACGTTACAAAAATTGAAAGTTATTTAAAGTTCTTAAAAAGCATAGCGCCATGTTGCTTCAGATTTTCTAATACATAGTTAATACAAAATAAATAATTTCTTACGGAAAGTTTTCTTGAACTGCTAGTGGGCATTCTCCAAACTGATCACACAACCGAAGAAGCAGTCAACATGACTGCAGAACAATTTTGTGTTAAATCTTAAAAATTTTATTTCTGTGTGTGACTGAAATGGTTTGTTTTATTTAATTATAACACTTCATTTGCCAATCCTGATTCTGTGTCCTAACAAGGAACTCATAAGATATGTAATTTTGTTTGTTTGTTTGTTTGTTTGCTTTTCTGCACCAGGAATGGAACGCCAGACCTTGTGCTTGCCAGGCAGGCACTTGCCCACAGAGCAGTACCCGAAGCACAGTGTAATTTTGAGACCTAAAGTGTTTAAAATGCTTCTTTTTGTTCTTTAATCATGTAGCACCGGGACCATGTTTCATATCTCCTACTTTGTGTTAATCTTCTTCCCTTGAGGCCAATATGTTCTAAAAATCTCGACATATTGGTAAATAAAGAGTCAGTGTGGTATTTGGCGTGTGCTAAAACTAGATATAACAGCCAGTGTTCCACTGCTGTTTGCCCAGTGTCTTGTCTCGGCTCTTCCTCTCACCTGACACAGGAGAGAGGAATGCTGGGTCACAGTTCTTAGAAACATACTCATTTGACATGAAAAGAAAAAAAAAAAGTTCCTACCTCTTTCGAACTCTTGCTAAATGTTAGTTTTTAAAATATTCAAAAAAATAAGGTCTGCAATCTTGTCAGAAACTTTCATTTCGGTGTCCTTTTATAAAACAGTAATTGGGTTGGGGAGACAGCTCAGTGGCAGAAGCGCCTGCTCAGTAAGCACAAGGTCATAAATTCAATCCCCAGTGACCGCCCCAACAAAAACAACAACAAAAAAACCCAAAACAACAACAAAACTAGGAAGCAGTCAAAAAACAGTAATGCACAGTTCCATTGTATGAGCATCTTCCTCAGGGGATGCTCAGTGACAATTTTGCCTTTTGACTGAGGTCAAAAGGAAAACTGCAGTTTTTCTCACTGTACTTCTTCAGGTTTCTTAAAGTTCCAGAACCTATACATTTATATTTCTCACCTCAATATAAAAACTTCTGATCATCATATCTTCGAATGCGTTTTTCTTTTCACCATCTTCTCTTAGAGGCCTCAATGTGCACATATGTTTGGCATTTCAATAGTACTTCACTTCTCCTTAACTATAGATAAAATCTATGTTTTTCTCTCATATTTTCTTGGGTCTAGATATCTTTATTTACTTATTTTATTATTTATGTAGTTGCTATAGGATCTCACTAGGCAGCTTGGACTCATAATGATCCTTTGGTTTTCAGCCTCCGCAGTTCCTGGGATTACAGAAGTGCACCACCTCGCCCGCTCTTGGCGGCCAGCTGAACATGCCAGGAGGGGCCGGAGTGGCACGTGGGGCTGGGGATGGAATCCAGGTCTCTGTGCTTGCCTAAGCAGGCCCTTCATCTGTTGAGCTATCTCACAGGCTCTGTTTACTTATTTTAATGATAACAAAACAACAACAACAACAATAAAAATGATACAGAATTTCAAAACAAGATCTTAGGAAATCAACAAGGTTTATTATGTTACACATTGTTACCTTCAAAGTAGTTCCTGAGATCACCAGACAGAAGCATGCAAAATTAATCAAACAATAAGCACTCACTATTCCTTTCAATGAATTGATGGAAATCAGTAGTACAATTATCTTTGCTAATGTGTGTGTACATATATATGTATATATAAATTATATATATGTGTATATACATATATATATATATATATATATATATATATATATATATTTGTCTCTTCCTTCTTTTCTCCTCTTCCTCATCCAGTTCTTTCCTCTTGAACGGCTTCTTTCTGGTTCACTACATCCACTGTACTTTTTGGGTCTTATTTACTCTGTTAGTTTCTTATACTAAGGAGAGAATACAATGTTTACACATGTGAGTCTGGTTTACTTCATTTATTTCTCTCAGTTTTAAATAGAAAAAGGTTTTCATTTTAAAGGTTCTCCAAGGTTATAAAATCTGACATCTATCTTTGTAACATAGTACACTCAGTTATTGGAGGATTTTCATAGATTTTAATCTGTTGAGATTGAACATTTTTTACTTACTATGTGTACATCATTATTTAGTGAGTAATAATACTCAGAATGCTATGTGAGCAGTCTAATGTTTTTTTCCAAGAATTCCAACACTGTGTTATCTCACAATTGGTTTCTGTTGCTTTTATTTTATCTTAATAAAGTAATATCTTTCTCTGTTTTATTTATGTCAACATTTATTTTTGTATATTATACTCTGTTAATGTACTATCATGAATCTTTTATAGACCTACTTTAGTTGCTGGTTTGTTTGTTTGTTTCTTGCCTTATTTAGTATGTGATTAATTTTACTGAACACTTGTAAATTTTTTCTCTTGGGCAGCAATAAAATCTGATTGATTGTGTTATTTTGTTTTTCTGGCATTTAGCAATTCCCCACATATTCTGGTCAGACTTCAGTCCATGACCTAGGTGAAAAGTATGCATAGAATTTAGGCTCCTTTTAGTAAATACTTTAGAGAAGGCAGAAAAATTCTAGAAAGAGTGATAATGAAGCTTCTGTCTTGTCAAATTAAAATATTGCATAATTTGCTATTGTTGAATAATTGATGAGTTAAATCACTGTACACTTAATTCCTGAAAGAAGCTAACAATTCCATAAATAGATATAAATACTTGCGATGATTTGATGATTACTAAAACTGACTTATTAAGACAATTATTCTCTCTAAGGTTCTGGAACAAATGACTCACTTTGGGGAGAAAAGGAAAACATAGGTTTATAATTCATTAACCACTAAAAACGATCAAAACCAAGCATATATATGTGAGCAATTTATATATATATATATACATATAATATATATATATATATATATATATATATATAAATAAAATGCCATTTATAATGTTATTTATTTATTTATTTATTGGCGGAACAGGGGTTTGAACTCATGACCTTGCACTTGCCAGGCAGGCACTTATGCCACAGACCTATCTCCCCAGCCCCAGCAATTCATATTTCACAATGTGCTGTGGATGTGTGGCATTCTGGGAAAGTACTGGCAGGAAGAGTGTGCTGTTGGGAAGAGTGCAATGCTCATCACTTATGCAAACTAGGAAGCCCTATGAGCTCCACAACCTTGAGAGTCATACTTCAGGCTGGAAGATGGAAAATCAAGGGATGGTGGGAGAGACGGGTGTTAATACAGGAGGAAGATCCCTGTGCCCTGCTGCTGCAAATATCTTATCAATCACGAGTGATATTAAACCTGCAGGAAGTTTAAGATCACAGGCAAGAGCTTGGAGGAGGAGGGAAGAGTACAAGTTTTAAAATGAATCAGTTCTCAAATTAGGTTAATTTTTAGAAACAAAGCATTTAAATATCTCTGAATTCATGAGTGTTGAGTCAAGATTTGTTTATGTGAAGATATTTATATGTATTTGAAGAACAAAAGATTGCATTTTTATTTTGGAAAAATATAGCAATTAACTCTTCTTCCTCCTAGACTATTTTTATTCATTTTTTCACACTCAAACATTGACTTTACTCCTTTTTTTAAACAGAGTATTAACATATTCCTTGTCTATGTCCCCTATCTCAATATATTTCTTGTGCTTTGCCTTTAATTCTTCCTTTTCATCTTAGAACACTGGGTTCACAGAAAAGTGATCCCTGGTGGCTGTTAACATTTTCTCCCCACTGGCTCTGTCCTTAGGCCCTACAATCTGGCTCTCCTCCTCAGCAATTTTCTACTCAAAAGACCTAATTATTAAAGCCAAAAATATGTTTGAAAACAATGCTTCCACACTTCCACCATGCCTTATGGTCACATTCCTCACAGCTATTTACAGTACATGAATCATGTTTTTTATCCTCCTTAATCCACCCCGCTCTTCCCACAAGTTTCCCATCAGTGGCGATAAAGCTTAACTAGGCAAACCATTCTCCAAAATGTCAGTACTTATGTCTAACGTGTTGTTCCCAATTTCAGATTTAATGAGAGAAGTTGAAATCACTAAAGGGAAACATGGCCAGGAGAAAAGTAATGTAAATTGGGATGAAGACAAATAAGGAACTCGTTGGTCCAATCTTGACCCGTGTGTCAGCTTACACTACTCTGAACGGACACAATAGTTCTGCCATGATTTTAAAGAATATGTTCTACCAGTTAAAATGATTCTGGTTTTTTTTTTTTTTTTCATTTAAAAAATTTTAACCTGTCAAAAGTAAGTAGGAATAAGCATTTAGTGTATATTTTCAAATTTTACATGCCCTGTACTACAAACTTCTGGAAACTCTAAAATTTTTTCCTTATCCCCTCGGTCAAGTGAGCATGTGAGTGTCAGAAAGTGATCTACTCATTGCATAGCCCAATGAAGATGCACACCCACGAGGTCTATGGACACGTGGGGCGAACCGGACCTCAATGAAGACATGAGACAGAGTGAAGCTATGACAGCTTCCAGATTGTGCAGGGAGTTCTTCCTTTGAATTTCAGAACCCAATGGACTCTTGGTAATCTATTTTCAGTTAGGAGAATTACTCTGAAAAGTTTGAAGAATATTTTCGTTCTCTCCATGGGCATGCGAGGGTTACTTCCGGAAAACACATATGGCACCAACCTGTCAGACATGACTCAGTCCAAGAAACAACTATTTAAGAAGTCTATAGTTCCAAGCAAACAGACTGATAACACCTAGGCAGGAACTCAGGCCCCACTAATGAAAGAAAAGGGGAAATCAGATGTTTTTTATGTTTTTCTATGTGATCAAGATTCCCTATCTCAGAGCCACTCCTTCTCCCCAGGGTCCATAAGCATTGCTTGTTTATTCCTTCAACCAAGTTCCTCCTCAGGAATTACTTCAAGATGAAGAGCTCTGCTTTGTCTAACTGTGCTTCTTCTCCCAGGGCCTACTGCTCAGGTAGCCCTCACCCAGTAATGTTAATATGAAGGTAGAAAGACTCAGGTTAGACAGTTAAAATAATTAATACAGTGCATATTGTTGTATTCATAGCAGTTGTTTAGAGTAGAAATACAGACATAATATCTTGTCTAAACAATATTAGTTCAAACCTCTCATCTCATTGAACTAAGAGAAGGTTGCTGTATATATAGTCCAATAGTCCATAATAGTAGTGAATTACCAGCAGGACTGGCAATGTTGGAAGCTGTTGACTTGAGCCTTTTATAGCTCACCATATTAATATGGCTTTACTTTTTATACCTTGTGGCTAGACTTTTCTTGCTGGATAGTTAAGGCCAAGTTAAAGCAAGACCTATATAACAAAAAAAAAAAAAAAAAAAAAAAAAGGAACTTTTGTATCTAACAAGGTCAATCAAATGCCTAATCCTGATTTCTTGATTCCTTCACCCAAAAAATGTTTCCTTGAGATCCTCTCTTTGTTTTTTACTTTTTTTTTTTTTTTTTGTGGGACCAGGGTTCGAACTCACAACCTTGCACTTGCCCAGCAGGCACTTGTGCCTCGGAGCTATCTCCCCAGCCCCGAGATCCTCTCTTAATAAAACTCATGTGCTCACTTCAGAAAGTTTCCTGGAAGAATATTTTTACTGTTTTAAAAGATTGAAATTCTGAGGCATTAGAGTTGTTTTGTCATTCTATGGAGAGTCAGAAAAATGTCACCTTCCTTGCTGCGAAAGGAGAAACCAGGAAAACAGCAATCTATGCACAAGATTGTCCCTTGGAAATGGCAAATTACCTTGAGGATACCAACAAAGATACACACACACACACACACACACACACACACACACATACAGCCAGCAGTATAATGGAGACTTTATCCATCTTGCCCACACTGTGAAGGCATGGATGACTTTCTTGTTTTGTTCCAGGAATTGAACTCAGGACCTTGTGCTTGCCCACCAGGTAGTCTACCACTCAGCTGTGTCTCTGGCCTGATGTAGATGTTTTGAATTTCAAAAGGAAAGTGAGTTCTAAGCCTGGCTCTGCCTCTGGCTACCTATATAGTAGCGAGAGGCCTCTGGGATTGCAAATTCTTTTCCTCTGCAATACAAACATCAACAGAGTCATTTTGAGTAAATTTAAAGAAACATTTAGAAAGTGCCCAGTACAGTAACTATCATAGAATATTAAAAAAAGACTTCCTCTTTGTAGTTTTTCTTTACAAAGATTTCATATAATTCTTCACATCGTCACCTAAGGTGGTTTTTGTCTGCATGGATAAATAACTGTGAATGTCACAGAAGTGTAAAGGAAAACAAAATACACGAAATAGTCAATAGGTCATAGGTGGAAAGGATGCAGAGATCCAGTGACCTAGAAGCACAAGTACTTTAAGGGACACAGCAGAAACTAGGACAGATCTCTCCCGGGGCTCTTGCTTCATTCTATGCTCTACTATCCAATAAATGCTTGCTTCACTTACAAATTCATAATGTAAGGCCAAAGAAAAATTTTGCATCATGAGGAAAAGTAGAAGTAATAATGGTTTTTTAAAAGTGAAATGAAAAATCCCCAAAGGAAATCATTTATATAATTGGGGACCTGAGCCTTCTTAAATTGTGTTCTTGTAAGTTTTCTGAAATTTTCATTCCACACTTAAAAGAAACTTATTAATCACTCTATACATAGTGTGAAAAATGGGCTCTGTGTAGGAGGCACTGGTTTTTCTTTTCCTAATGAAATATTCTTTTCATGTGAGTAGTCATTATATAAAAATACAAAAATGTCTAATAATGCCTTATTTGCATACCTATTGGAAAAATTCAGCTTTTTAATTTTATTTATTATTTTTATATTTTAGGGAAGGGTCTATGGGGAGTTGAGGGTCTCACTACTAGATTGGACTCTCGGTGATCCCCTGTTTACAGCCTCCCAAGAGCTGGGATTACAGGCATGCCCTGTCATGCCCAGACTCAGTTATTGTCTCAGCATGCTCCAGGGGTGGGGTGGACACTGCAGGCCCAGAGATAGAATTCACAGTCCCTGAACCTGCTTGCAGTTGCTTTAATCCACCGAGCTATTTGGCCAGCCCAGATTTTTAATTTTATCTAAAGCCATTCTGTCAGATACTTTAACAGTACATTTCATAACTGTTATACAAATGGTAAAGAAGATAACATGTTCTTTGGGGATTGTTGTGTGTTTGTCTTGCTTATGACTTAAATATCACATAACTTTTCCAAAGTCATCAGATAATTTGACTTTTAATTTTTTTGTTTTTGTTTTTGTTTTTTGTCTAGTAACAGATTAAAACTGAGATGTGATGGGAGCTAACTCAGCCATTTCCTTCCTGCTTGTTTTTCCTGTAAGAAATTACTTCCTTTCCAGTTGTAATTGGGAGGCGCATAATAATATGATGGAACACAAGAAATACCACTGCAGGCTGACCCAGACAATGTGTAGTGATGCTTTGGTGATGTATGAGTAGCCATTACATTTTGTGTTTTTCAGAAACAGGGTCACACTGTACAGTTCAACTTTGAACTCAGTATGTAGACCAGATTATCCTCAAACTCTGGTGATCCTCTTGCCTCAGACTTCTTAGTTCTGAGGTTTAAAGGCATGTTCCACCATACCATGCCTTCGGTTCCATAGGTTGTAGCATTTTCCAGTGTCCCTATGAAAAACAAAGTCAGGCACATCAAGTGACATTAGCCAAAATCTCATGAAAACAAATGTACCTGTTTTAATTTTCTTTTGAGTAGTTTGGTGAACAAATAGTACAGGATACTCAAATGGTTCTAATTCTCTTATGCTCCCTTAGAATGCTATGTGTTTTAATAATTAAAAGGTTGTTTATAATTATTTTAGAGTGATGGAGATAGATAATTTCATTGGAATGTAATAGTCATTGCATTTGTGTTTACAGTAGATATGTATGCAAAACATAATGCTAATGACCATTGTGCAGAGGACTGCATTGCCGGATACTGAGAAATGAATTGACAGTTTCTCTTTCTCACTCTTGAGTTTCTATATGTCTAATCAATTATCTGCCTTTGGCAAATATTCCTCTTTGAACTTATTAATAGTATGGTCTGTGTCACAATTTAGACACGCTAACGTAGTCGTATTTTGATAGAAGCTACACTCTCATGTCTTCAGCAGGACCACCCTTTTCTAAGAAATAATTAGTTAGGTGGGTGTTTTTCCATATGGCTGGTTTCATCCATTTACATATTGATTTTCAGCAGTCTACTCTCAAAAGTTTAACAGATTTTTCAGTTCTTAGAAAAGATTGGATTCTGGCTCAGGTCAACCTCAGCATGCGATGGAGAAGCCAGTGATTCAGTTTTACAAGCTTCCTTGGAATAGTTTTCAACTCCGATCACGTAAGTGTTTTAAATAAATCACCCTTTACATCATTCGAAATTTGAACAAAAGTCATATAGACTGTTTTCCCCTTACTCTTCTGTCTTTGGTCTTTCCTCTTCTATTTCCTACATCCTGTTAAGTATCTATTAGTTTCTTCTGAATCCTTCTAGGGTCTCTATATGTACATAAGCAAATGTGAATATGCATTGCCATTTTTCCCCTGTTATGCAATTGTAGCTGGCTTTCCACATAGAATATTTGGAGGGGGCCCGGCGGGATGGCTCGGTGGTCTAAAGCGCCTGCTTGGGAAAGCTTGGGCAGCTGAAGGGACTGCGGTTCGATCCCCGGCACCACATGCTGCGCCAGCCCTGCCATCGGGGCAGGCTGAGCTGGCCATAAAAATGAGTGAATAAACAAAGGTTCTGAAAAAAGAAAAAAAAAAAAATTAAAAGAAGAATATTTGGAAAGGCTTTTTAAATCAGTGCCTAGGAAATAAGTCATTATTTGGTCAAATTGTGTAGTATTCAATTGCGTCACCACTCCGCAATTAGTTCAAGCAGGTTTCATTAAATAAAGTTGGTATTCTTTATCCTCTTACTGGAACAACAGAATAGCAATGAATAATTTCTGTTATTTCACCCATTTTCGAGTCTTAATGGAATGTTACACAGAAAGAGTGTGCCATTGGTTTTAGCAAATATGACCTGATTCCTATGTGGATTGTACCATTATTTCACTTAGTAATAATTTTTAAAAGTGTAATTTTCCAATGTATGTTTCCTATTTATAAACTAATTGACTGAATGAAAAGTAGTATGCAATTATAATCTATATAATTAGGAGTAAAACTAAATTTATTCATTCAATCATTCACAAATGATTATTGAGTACCTATTAAATGCTTTGTGATTGTAGGTTATGGAAATATAAAAGTGAACCAAACAGAAAAAGAAAATGCATATACATACATTCCTATATATGTCATTAAATATAAATACACTGAAATATATTCTATTTCAGATGGTAATAATTGCAATGAAAAATAAAATTAGAGTAAGACAAAATGGCACTGATAACCAAAATAAAATTTCCTTGATAGGGAGACATTTTGCAAAACTTGAAAGTAAAGTAGACCAAACATACCTGGGGTGGCTGAGTTCCACAAGGAAGATCCCAAACAAAAATCTTCACAGTATAGCATATCTGAGAGTTTTGGGGCTTGCCATGGTCCGTGTGGCTGAGGCAGAGTTGAGTAGGGGGTATGGAGTAGAAGTCAGTGAAGCATTCAGAGGCCAGAACACTTAATGTCTAAGATGGTTAAAATAACTTGGCTTTCTTCCTTGAGAAAATGGGAAGTCTGAGTAATTGGACCAAAAAAAGGGCATAATCTGGTGTATTATTTTAATTTCTATCACTGCTGTTAAAATTAGGACACACAGAGCACAGAAAAAGCAGAAAGACCACTTAGAAAGCTACACCAGGCTAGGGAGATAGCTCAATAGTCTAGGTGCCTGGCTGGCAAACACAACGACCTGTTTTCAATCCCTGGTACTACATGCAGTGCCAGCCCCAGAACCCCAGGTTGTGGTGCTGCCCTGAAACCAGGTGATGTGGCACACCCTGTAATCCTAGCACTGAGGAGGCTGAGAGAGGAAGATTACTACAAGACCAAGCTGTGTAGTGAGGCCCTGTACCAAATAAAACAAAATTAAAAATAGAAAAAGAAGGCTACTGAAACTATCCTGTTGAGAGGTGAGGGCAGCTTGGACAAGGGTGTAGTAGATGGCGCAAGGTTTATGCTGGAAATATTTTAAGTACACGACAAACAGGACTTTATGAAGGATCATAACTACCAGGCAAGGAGAATTAAAAAATAAAATGTAACACTAATATTCCTGGCCTAAAACTAGAAAGATGGGATTAGCATTAACTGAAGGTTGTTTAATACATGTGTTTATTTCCATTTTTCCCCCTCAAGTTGCTATTCTCATTCTTTGCTTATTTTGCAGCTGTGACTCAAGTGTTTTCCTTAGATTTTGGGGCCACAGAGGAAAGGGACTGACGATGTTGCCCAACGATGTTTTAATTTATATTTTTCTTTTTTTAATCTTCTTTCACTGTCTTCTTGTATTTGCTTATTGTGAATTAGCACCTCTTGAATGTTTAGTCAGAAGTTGATAATGCTTCTGTGCCAAAATAAAGAATATATAATTTTGTGGTTTTATATTTTACATTTACATCTTTAAACCATTACAAAATTATTTTGGTGAATAATGAAGTATATGAGTTTGACTTTGTGTGGATAACTATGCTGTATTTCTGATTCCTTGTGTTCAGTTACATACTCACTGTTTTTATAGCCTAAATACCTAAAATATGTTTCAGTTCAAACTCTGCCTACTTTTCTCTTTGGTCATGCTATCTACTTATAAGATATAACCCTAATGTCTTAGCTTTGAAATTCTATAATCTAACAAATTTTGGAGCTAAATCAATCTCTAATTTTCATAGTTTCCTCGATATTGCTGTTATTTTTCCACTTGAACTTTAAAACCATCTTGATTAGATGGGAAAAAAAAAAGCTTTGTACTGATATATTATCAAGGTCGTGTGAAAAATACAACTTGAGAATTAACATATTTGTTTTTACAGCTTTCTACAGAACAGGGTTCTCATTTCCATTTGTTCCAGCTCTTGCTTTCAGGCCTCAGTAGAGGCTTGTCTGACTTTTTATAAACACCTTCTTTTTTTTTTTTTTTTTAAGATTGGTCTTATGGCTTTCTTGGTGAGCCTTAAAAACGAAGCATGTTCGGTGCTACATCCTGTCAATGATCGCTCACACATGCCAACTGTCCTTAGAGCTTGGGGCACTGACAGGGACTGAAATTGTAATTTAACAGTATCATTAGCAATTCTGAAAACCTATATTAGTTCCTCTAAAATAATGCATTTTGTGCAAACGCTCTTCACATGACTTTGTAGGGTATTACAAGGTCCCAACATCGGACCGTAGGAGGAGGGCGGTTAGTGGGCATGGGTGTTGCAAGATGGAGAAAAACGTGAAGCAAAGCGAAGCTAAGCCAGAAGTTAGATAACCCGGGCGCACATGAGCGGGTGGGGGTTGGGGGAGGAAGTGAGGGGAGGCAAAGGGTCTTCGAGAAATATTTCTGTAGCTAAAACTGCCCCAGAAATTCCCACATGAAAGAGAGAAGCAGCAAGGCCACTCATCCGCCAGGAGCAGAAGCCTGCTCGCTTGGTCTCCTTCGCTCCTCTTCTTGATTCCCGGTCGGCCTGAAGCAGGCCACGGGAGAGAGCAGGAACACATGTGCAAGACGGAAACTTCTGAGTTCTTCATCCCGAGGTTCTCAGAGTCAATGGCCAAAAGGGTTTGGACATCTTCGCAAATGATGACATAGGTGATGCTCAAAGAAAAGGCTGCTCAGTCCTGGTGAAAATGAAATTTAACATCATGGAACCTATTTCCGGAGAATCATCTGCTTGGCATATTCTTCTCTTTGTCCTTTTCCTCTTCTCCATGTGAAACTATTTATTCTAGATTCTTATTTAAAATATGGAGGAATCTGTTCTCCAAAAGAAAATAAAGTATAGGTGTGTTTCCTCCTGCCCCCATCTACTGGTTGAAAAGCAAAGTACTGCATGTAAAAATCATCTTCGAGCACTATCTTCTGACTATATGCCCAGTGTGACATTCCTGGTACTGTATATTTTAATTGACTACTTTCACTTTCTGGAGTCCAGAATAAAAATATTAATGCCATTCATCTGACACTATTAACACAGTCTAGCATTTTTCTAATAAAGCACAAAGGTCCCAGTCCTTTTGCATGGCATCCCAGTGGGTTTGAGAAACCATTTGGCATTCACTGCTGTGTTATGAAGGCGCCAGGTCATACAACACTCATTTTACAGGGCAATCTGCCAAGAAAGAGAGCTGATGACTGCATTGGATTCCGCAGACTGTCACGGAACCAGACTTCCCTTAAGTAAATTCAGGGCTATGTCCGGTTTTTGAAGGATGGAGGAAAGTCTATCTCTAATTCTCAGAGAACAATTGGAACAACAGGTAGAAACAGTTCCTATGAAGAACTAATTATCATGTTTTTTTAGCTGATAGATCCAGTCTCGGTGAGAAGCTAGGTGAGGTACAGTAAGTCAAGAAGGTTGTCATCTCCCTGAAGGAAGCCTGTGAAAATATAATTATATAAGCGTTGTTCTGCCATATTTCTGCCTTAACCCTTGAGGAAATGGAAAAGAAATGCCTCAGAAATTAAAAGATCTAGCCATTGGGAGCACAGCCTACAGGTTAGGACTTGCTGTTTTTTATGCCAATTGTCCACGTTTTTTTTTCTGACAAATGGATTGCAAAGCATTTTTCTCTGTAGATTCTTTTGAGCTCTAAATGATAACACTCAAACTAAATGGATCATAGTGAAATAATACTTCTTTGGTTGTTTTTTTTTTTTGAGTTGAATTTATTATTGATCTAGTCCTTGGTAAATAAAAGTAAGAATGGAGAAATACATTAAAGTTTCACTGTGACACTTACTATTACGGACCAAAGCAGTTGCCTGTTTCATATTCAGAAGAGGGGAAAAGGGGAGTGACTCTCTCCTAGGGAAGAATGAGATTCAGGGTCTGAGTTTACTTAATCATTACAAAACACCACATCCTATCTGGGCAGGAAAAGAAACGATGTTGATACTTATCTGAATAATATATGCTTAAAGAGGAGAAATAAGAATTGGTGATCACTTGTCATTTTAGAGAAGCTTTGCCTGCAGAAGCTGTTATTTTTTCAGAATAGCCTTTAAAGATGTTCAGTGGGGGAAAAATAAAAAATAAAAAAATAAGAAAAAAAATCACTGGGCCCTGGAGAGGCCCCTACTACATTTGCTCGAGTTTTAATTTTGTATATTGATCTTTGGATATGCTTCATGTGTTCTATTTCTTTCTTATATTGCTCATTCAAGGTTTTCATCATTTTTGTATTCTCTTTTTTTATTAGTGTCTTCTTTAGAAAAAGCTTAGTAATTCTTTCATTATAGTTATCATTTCTGTTTTTACCTTGGAGATTATTTCCTAATCTGATTCCCTCTATAGCCTTCGGCATTTGTTTCTTTACTTCAGTTATTATTATTTCAGGGATTTCAGGTGTGTGGCTTCCAAAGCCTTCTATGCTGATGTCTCCTGGCTTGTCCTGGGCGGGCTTGTGGACTGAGATTACTTTTTGTTCCTTCTTTTTGTCATTTTCTGTTTCAGAGTGAACTCTTAACTTTGATTTCTGTGATACTGTTTTTGTGAAAGTTGGACAGTAGGTCTCACTGCAATCAGAACTTCTCTGTAAAGAGTCTGTTCTCTTATGTCAGAGATCCTTGTTTTGTGTATGTCCCAAGATTTTGCCTTCTCTGTTATTGATTGATAGTGATATATTGGTTTTCATTTGGTGCTGTCCTCTGCCCTTCTATTTAGGACTTAGGAGGGACTATTATTCAAGAGATTCCTAATATTATTACTCAAGGGAGAACATCTGGTTAAGGCAGATATAATATGCTATTTACAGTAGTTGTACAGTTAGAAATGCTAATGAGAGCTAGTGATATTTAGAATTCGACAAAACTTTTGTAACTAATGGGTTTGTACTTTAGACCATAGGATCAAACATCATAGCTTTATAACAAAGCAGGTGAGAATTTGCATTTAAATTAGTTCCCCTGAGTTCTGTTTGGGCACCTGCCCTTTGTGTACTTGGGTTTCTCTGGGCAGACTAGTTCACCCAGGTTATCCCCTGCCATCTGTGAGTGTCAAGGGTCCTCCTGAAATTCTGGCCTCAGTCTGGGGCCCACTGGGCCTAGCAGTACTTCTCAGCTTACAGAATCTAGTTATATGGAACTCAAACTAACAAGCCAGGCCTGTGCTTAGTTTCTTTCAGCTGTGCCTTGTCAAAGAGGATTGCCTGGGCTATACTGGCTGCTGGGCGTGGCAGATCCTTCAAAGTGGGATTCGCCAAAGTGGACCAGCTGGGCCTGGCTCACATAGTACTCCTAACAAAAGATTTACCAAGCATAAAAAAAATGAGTTAAGAAGCCGGGCATGGTGGCGCATGCCTGTAATCCCAGCACTCAGGAGGCTGAGGCAGGAGGATTAGTGCAAGTTCGAGACCAACCTGGGCTACAAAAGTGAGCTCAAGGCCAGCCTCAACTGCATAGCAAGACCCTGTCTCAAAAAGACAACAACAACAAAAAAATGAGTTAAGATATAATGCATATAACTTTATAAATATGCTTCAATTTACCTTTGCAAATGCGCACTAATATTCCAAATCATCATTTTTTTGGTGACAGTGGACGTATTAATAAGTTGTTTGAATATAGATGAAGAGTACAATAACCTTTGAGTATAATAAAAATAGAGATGAATAGACGAAAACGGAAACCTGAAAACATTCTGCCTCATAGTAATTTGAAAACAAATTCTTTGAAAGTTAATATTTCTTTTTTTTTTTTTTGCCTTTTTGAGACAGGGTCTCGCTATGCAGTTCAGGCTGGCCTTGAGCTCACTTTTGTAGCCCAGGCTGGTCTCGAACTTGCACCGATCCTCCTGCCTCAGCCTCCCGAGTGCTGGGATTACAGGCGTGCGCCACCACACCCAGGGGAAAGTTAATATTTCAATTACCTACCTAAAGAAAACCGAAAGAAAACTGTAAAATTACTAGCTTTCTACAATTAAATGATAAAAATGTTTCATTGGGAAGGTGTCTCATGTAATTGTAGTAATAATGAGAAACTCTATAGTTTGAAAAAGTTTATCAATAAAAAGAACTCACAGGAGATTCCTATCTCAGGGACACTAAAAAAAGAGTGACAGAAAATTGAAAGAAAGCATGAGTAAGGAAGGAAAGAGGCACACAAGCAAGTAAACAATGCATTCATGTGTTGAGGACAAATAATAAATACAACTGAGGACTAAAAGTGGTGAATAAGTTAATTGTCCAGACAGTTTATTGGGCAAAATAATGTGTAGTAGAATTCCATAACTGAACATAATCAAGAATAGCATAAAGAAAGTACAAATCACCACATTAGTATAAAGCTAATGTCTTTCAATCCTTGTATAAAACATTTTTAAGTCTAGGTGTTATGTATAATGTCTTAAATGAATAGTTGGCCATTTTGCCCCGTTAGAGTTAAAAGAAATTCTCAATATACAATTTTCTTTCTGCTTGTTTTCTTTTTATAGTACAGCATCAACGGGGTTTAGGGTCTCACTATGTAGATCCAACTCATAGTGATTCGGCTGTTTTCAGCCTCTCGAGGGCTGGGATTAGGGGTGCACACCACCATCCCCAGTCTCCATTGCTGTCTGCGCATGTCCCGGGGGTGGGGCCTGCACTGCGCTCCAAGGCTGCTGCGCTCTGCCTAAGCAGGAAACCATCTGGTAATAAGCAAACCCTCAACACTGAGAGCAGATATTTCAGGCCTCACAGATAAGTTTATAAAGTATGGAAATTGTACCAACTGCAGTGTTTAAGCCACTTTGGTTGTGGAAATTTATATAAGTTGGTGCAAAATTATCATATTTTGTTTTTTTATTATTGTTGTTCTTTCTTCATCTTTTCCTCTCAGCTTAGATTCAGATTTTTTTAAGAGATTTTTTTAAAAAATGTTACCTCCTTAATTGATTTGTAAACAAAATATATTTTGTTCTTATTGATGCTGTTCTGCGGGTTATGGTACTATTTCAGCTGAGGGTAGTGCTTAGAAACTATCCCATGTAGCTACAGCCAACCCATTTTTTTGATGAAACTACTACAAACACACAACTGAGAAGGGTCATACTGAAAACAAATGGTTACAGAAAAGCTGAATGTGTATATGCTGAAGTTACTAAGTCTTATCCCTCACCAGTTACAAAAATCAGTGCAATTCAAGTAAATGCTTAAAATATAGTCTTCAAATCTATTAAGATGGTATAGGAAAACATACAGGAAAGAATTCAAAACATCAAAATGAGCATGGAGGAAGCCTCAAAAGAATAAAAAACAAAGTCATAATTAGATTAGTGTAATGACATTCAAGTGAAAAGCTATTGCAAACCTCAGAGAACCATCTGAGTGAAAACAGAGCTTGCAGAATAGAAGGAAATGTTGTAAGTTTTGCACTATACTGTTAATATGCAGAATATATAGGGAATTCCAGAAGCATAAAAGCAAAAAATCTCAAATCACATAGTCAAAAATTGGAAATAGACCTAAGCAGACATTTCTCAGAATGTAGCATACAAATGACCAACAGTTATATGGGAAAATGACCACTGCTTTTGCTTGTAATGAAAAATCTACTGCCGTTCTCTTTCTCATTTTGCTTTTTCACTTTCATTATTTTTAATGTTTTTGTCTCCATTATTTGGTTGAAATGATGTGTTTCAAAAATTAGTTTGTTTCTTCTATTTTAAAATGTACTTGATACAGGGTCTCACTGCACAGCTTGGACTCATAGTGATCCTCCTGTTTCAGCCTCCTCTGCGCTGGGATTATAGGCATGCACCACCACTTTCAGACTCGGTGCTGGCTCAGCACACCTGGAGGCAGGGCCAGCGCAGCATGTGGTGCTGGGTTTTGAACCCTGGTCCCTACACTTGCTTAAGTGGGCACTCAGTCATCTGAGCTATCTCACTGGCCAATTACTTTCATTTTTTTACTCTTATTGATTCATTTTTTGATTCTATATTGGAACATTTGTTTTTCCTTGTTTATACTTTAACCCTCCAATGCATATGCCATGTTTGTTTGGAGTAAACATGAATCTATTATAAGTGAATTATTATTGACTCCAAAGTCAGTCCTAGTTAACCCTTTAATCCCCTTGTTCTATTCAAGAATATTTGCTTTTGCTTTCAAGTATGCTACCTTAGCTTTGAAAACTGATTCCCTGGAGAAAGAAGTTTCTTCATAATTTATCAACCATTTTTACATGAAGTGCTTTTAAACAGTATGCATGGTTGCCTCTTTATGAAGAAATTGAGAAAAAAAATGGGTGAGGAATGGGTAAACATGAGGGTATCTAGACCAAGTTCCTTGGCCCTGTATTTCTTACTTGAAAAGGCCAGTATTTTTTATTTAATGTCTAGTTAAAAAAATTAATGTGTGACTTTTATGTTTGTGCATGTGTTTTTAAAGTATAACATTTTCTCTCTCTCTTTTTTTTTAAATTTTGCCAGTGCCATTCAGGACTAAAACTTTATAAAGAAATATGGGAAAATTTACTCATGGGAAATCTGAAACTCAGATTCTAATGTCTATATAGATAATATTTTATTTTAAATAAATATTGCATTGTACCTAAGAAGTAGTTCTAGATTTTGTGGAATATTGTCATTAAAAGAGAAGTTTTGTTTTGTTTTGTTTTGGCCTAGAATATGAAGAAATCAAATTTTCCTTATTCTATAGTTTCCTGGTAAGGCTTTTAAGGTTACTTTTTCCATTTTTAATGACTGGATGGATTATTATTTTGTTACCTTGTTTTTTTGGTAAAAATAAAGTGAGGCTTCTTAACCCTTTCTTTTATAATAGAGAAAGAACTAAGCAGAGGAACATTTGAACTAGGTTACAGTGGTGTATATTTCACTTGCTTGAGAAGGAAATGTGACTGAGGGTGAAATTTGAAATATCTTGCTTAAACTAATTGTATTGATTCCTCCCAGATGTCTTGATATGAATATGAATTGCTAAATACCTTCAGGGAGATGTCACAGTTGAGAACATGAGCCTAATTCAATTCTAACTTCTCAGTTATTTCATTCACCAGAATAATTTAGTTTGGAATAATTTATGCAGAAAAGCTGTAGCAGAGTCACGTTACTATGGATATTACTGTTGTATTTGTACTTGTCTCTGGCAAAATAGGTGGCTGTTTACATGCAAGAAAAAGTGGCTATAAATAGGACAAGTATATAAATAGAATTACGAGTCATGTATCACCGGTAACTCGTCCAGGTAATTTTATTTTCTAAAAAGAAAAAAAGATGACTCCAATGATAAGAGGTTTCTCTTGTTCCTTTCTATTTTTCTCTTTAGACATAGTCTCTCTGTAGCTTGAAAACATAATGAAATGTACATGCCAAGATCCTTTCATTGTCCTTAACATATGTTCCAGGTTTCTGTCACCAGGACAGTTTTGTTTGCCTCATTAAGAATTATTATTAAAGAAAAGGACTTGCTGTGGACCTTAGTTGAATGCATCAAGTTTTTGAAATTTTCTTAAATGCCCATAACAGGCAATTAACTTAAGCTCAACATACGTGTTATCATGTGGTGTGCATAAACACACTCCTATAGCAATGTGACATCTTCAGTATCACAATCAACAAATAAATTGTACACATGCAACTTTCTGTGTGATTAAATGATTGCAGCTAACACAGATTATAGCCTCAGGTTCTCTCCATCACATGTTCAAAAGATATAGTTTCTAACTTTATTAACAAGTAGTTTGATATATTTTAAGACCATTAAGACTTACAATGTATTTATTTATTTATTTATTTATTGTCTTTTTGAGGCAGGGTCTTCCTATGCAGTTGAGGCTGGCCTTGAGCTCACTTTGGTAGCTCAGGCTGGTGTTGAACTCGCACCAATCCTCCTGCCTCAGCCTCCCGAGTGCTGGGATTACAGGCATGCGCCACCACGCCCGGCTTCTGTATGTATTTTATTTATATTTATTTATTTTTATGCATTTGGTACAGGATCTACAGGGACTACAGAGTCTTACTATGTAGATCAGACTTAGTGATTCTTCCGTGTTCAGCCTCCCAGGCACTGGAATTATAGATGCATGCCCTTACACTTTGTCTCAATGTATACAATTTAATATGAAAATTTACAAGGCAAGAAGAGTTATCGTATCAAACAGTTACCTAGTATGGTAGAGACCACAGATATAAGTAGGTGCAAACAGAAGTCTGTGTTTAACCTGGTGTTGCTTTCTTTTGCTGCCCCAAGCAGGAGTTATTACTGCTTGTTAAAATATCTGTGTTTGGGCTGGGGAGACAGCTCCGTGGCACAAGTGCTTGCCTCGCAAGTGCAAGGTTGTGAGTTCAAACCCTGGTCCCACAAAAAAAAAGTAAATAAAAATAAAATACTTGTGTTTATTACGATTGTAATACAAAAAGTGCATTTACTCAGCCAGGCAGGGTAATACACACGAATAATCCCTGCTGCTCTGTGATGGAGGAAGGAAAATTAGGAGTGAGGTTTGGCCAGAGCACAGTAGAGTGAGCCCGCCTCAATAGCCAGCCAGCAAGCAAAGCAAGTGCTGCACACAGGATGGTTGAGGTTGTGGTTTATGTAGGAAGGAAGGCCATTTAGTGAGCAAAAAGAATCAGCGTGAATTTACCAAGAACTATCTTGTAAGGCAAGTGCTTTTGAGGCTATTTTGAAAACTGCATTATAGAAAGATAACACATTTTCCTTTTCCATTTATCTGTTTATGCACAGATGGGCTACCCTCACGATTTAGTTATCATGAATCGTGCTGCTCTGTATGCAGGTCTGCATGTCCAGCTGTAAGAGGATGTGTACGAGCCTTTGGGAAAGATACCCAAGGGCATAACTAGGCCAGATGAAATTTCTAGTTTTTGTTTTTTGAGGACTTTCTTTATATTTATTTATTTATTTGTTTGTTTGTTTATTTATTTACTTATTGTCTTTTTGAGACAGGGTCTTGCTATGCAGTTCAGGCTGGCCTTGAGCTCATTTTTGTAGCCCAGGTTGGTCTTGAACTCACAGCAATCCTCCTGCCTCAGCCTCCCGAGTGCTGGGATTACAGGTGTGCGCCCCCACACTCGGCCTTTTTGAGGACCTTTTGTACTAATTTCCATAGATGCAGCAGTTCACATCCCCACCAGTAATGGCGAAGACTTCCTCTTTGCAGTCTCTGCAGAATTCGGTACTTGGGTTCCGGAGTATACCCATTTTTTATTTTTCTGTAGTGAAATGGAATCTGTGTTATTTTAATTTGCATTTCTCGAATGACCAGTGATGTGGAACAATTTGTCACGTATCTCTTGGCCATGTGTATTTTATTAAGAATGTTCTGTTCATTTCAGACATCCGCTTTTTCATTGGTGCTTCAAGTTTGAGACGTCTAAGCCTTTCTGAGTTTTATTTTAGAGATTAGTCCTTTGCTGAGTAGCTGAAAAACATTATTCCCATTCTGTGGGTGGTCTCTTGCTCTATTATTGTTTTTCTTTGCTGCACAGAGTTCTTTTTTTTTTTGTCTTTTTGAGTCAGGGTCTCAGTATGCAGTTCAGGCTGGCCTTGAGCTCACTTTTGTAGCCCAGGCTGGTCTCGAGCTCTCACCGATCCTCCTGCCTCAGCCTCCCAAGTGCTGGGATTACAGGCGTGCGCCACCACGCCCGGCCTATGCACAGAAGTTCTTAGAAAAGTGTGTTAGCCAATCTTACCAAAACAAATTAAAAAAAAAAAAAAGCCAAATAAGCCTGCTCAAATCCAGACGATCATCAGTAACTGCTTTGAGAAATCGTACTCTAATAAAATAGAGAAAATTTAGGAGAAATGAGTAGATTTGTTTATCCTTTCAGAGACTCAGCTTTTTAGTTCCTTGATTCTTTTTTTTTTTTGATACAGGGTCTCGCTGTGCAGTTCAGGCTGGCCTTGAGCTCACTTTTGTAGCCCAGGCTGGTCTCGAACTCTCACCAATCCTCCTGCCTCAGCCTCCCGAGTGCTGGGATTACAGGCATACGCCACCACACCCGGCAGTTCCTTGATTCTTTATATTGCTTTCATTCCCCATTTCATTTATTTCATTAATTTTTCTGTCACTGTTATTATTTTATTCCTGTCTTAGCTGTGGATTGGGGTTGTTTTGTGTTTCTAGCACCTCGAGGTAAGCAATTAGGTTATTTACTTGAGCTCAAATGCATACTCACTGCTATAAGTTTACAACTTACCCCGGCTTTTGTCGTTGTTCCCTAGGCTTCAATATATTGTTCCATATCATTATTTGAATCTAGGAGATAATTTATCGCTTAATTTCTACTAAGACACAATGATTACTCAAGAGAAGACCATGGAGATGCATATTTCTGGATTTCTTTTGCCCTTGATTTCTGATACTATTTCACTGTGACCTAATAACATGCATGGGCTAGTTTTAGTTTTTTGCATATACTTATATATGCTTCATTGGCTAATAGGTGATGTATCTTGGAGAAGTCCTTCAAGTCTTTGAATTTTATAGAATTCATTGTTAAAACTATTATAGGGAGATCAGACATTTCTGTATTACTCAATTTCTATTGAGATTGTAAGATAATTCAAATACTGTATTTTTTTTTTTTTATTAAACTGAGTGATTTTTACGATAGGTGTTCATTACACCTAGGTTTGAGCTTTACTGGCATGAACATGTCTTGAATTTTTTTGTTTGAAATATCTGTCTTATTGATACAGATATGCTTTTTCAATTTTGATGGAAAGTTGTGGTATGTCTTTCTTTCTTTCCTTCTTTCTTTCTTTTTTGTAACCCCTCTTGCTAAAAGTTATAAAATTTCCTTTTGTTCATGGTACTGTCTTACTTTATCTGTCTCTTTTGTTACTTTACATATTCATATCTACTTGTTTTATTTTTTGTTTGATTTTTCTGTATTTAAAACATCATGTGACAAATGACTGTGCTTATTATTTTTCTTGCATATTCTATTTCCAACATAAACATGTAAGTGCATATTTTTCCCTCCAAGTATATTTTAGAGTATGTATGTACGTATGTATGCATGTATGTATGTATATATATATATGTATGTACATATGTATGTATTTATTTATTTATGTACCTATACCTCCCACCCCCCTCTGCACTGTTCAGCTTCAGCTCATTTTGTAGCACTGGCTGGTCTCAAACTCTCAGCAATTCTCCTGCCTCAGCCTTCTGAGTGCTGGGATTACAGGTGTGAGCTATCATACCTGACCATAGTGCTCTTAGAAATCAAACTAGTTGCTAGTTTGATCAATCCTCAGAACAAACATATTTTGATGAGGTATATTGTAAGAGTCCTTATACAAAATATGTATTGATAAGAAATTTCCCGAAATGTTGCTTTTCTTAAAGTATCTTTTCTTTGTTTTGTTCTTAAGAATATTTCTTTTTCATTCAAGGTTTATTGTTTTTTCTTTCATTATTTTAAAGATATTATAAAGTTTTCTTTATATTCTTTTTTATATTCTTTATATTCTATATTTCTATTATAAGTCTTTTTTTTTTTTTTTTATACAGGGTCTTACTATGCAGTTTGGACTCCTTTATAGGTATGCCTTACTAGGCCAGTTTCTGGACCATTACAATGTGTGGTACCAGGGATTGAACTCAGCACCTTGTTTTTTCCAGGCGAGTGCTTAGACCACTGAGCCATCTCCCTAGACCCTGTCCTAAGAGTCTTTGAAAAGTCACTCATTAGTCTAAATATTATATTTAGTATGATTTAAACAGCTTTCCTGTAGTTGCTTTTAATACATTCTCTTTGTCTTTTTCTTAGTGCAATTTTAATTTCAAGAGGTAAATATTATTTTTCTTTTTAAATTTAGTGCAGGTTCTACGGGCACTTCAGGGTCTCACCATACAGCTCAGACTCATAGAGCTCCTCCTGTGTTCAGCCTCCCAGGTGCTGGGATTACAGGCATGCGGCCTCAGGGTTGGGCCAGCACAGAGCAATGGGGATTGAACTCCAGTCCCTGTGTCTGTCTAAGCAGGCGCTTTAGTCTGCTGAGCTGTCTGGCGGGTCCAAGAGGTGATTCCCTCTAGAAATCTGCAGCTTTCAAAACCTGAGCATAAATTTCTCCCAACAAATTTTTAATTTCAAGTATTTTTCTGTGTTTTTTGGAACTCTAAATAAATATGCATTCACTTCCTTTTATCTTCAAGCTTTAAAAATATCTTAGTTTTCATATATTTTCTTTTTTCCTTACTCCATGAGGTATTCTGGTAATATTTATGTCTCTATTTTCCACTTCAATAATTTTCCCTTTTTGTTTGTATATCTAACATTCATTGCATTCATTGAATTTGCAATTGCTATGATTATATTTTTAATCTCTAGAAATTCTGGCCTTTATTTGTAATTTTTATTTTAAAGATACTTTATTTTTGCATAATGTTAATTTTAGCAAATTTGGAGTTATAAAAAATTTTGACCTACAGCCTTGCCCCCAATTCCTTATATGCTTAACTTGGAATCATGTTGTCTGAAACTTTCACCTTGGCAGAACTTGAGTTCAGCACCGAGGTCTCAGCACACATTTTCAGCAAGTACTTCCCTGCCTTATATCTGGCACTGACCGAACATGAACTGAAATTCAACATTTGGTAGGAATTTTCAAAGACAGTTGCCTTGGTTACTCTTCTCTTGTTGTTGGGACAAATACCAGATAAGCAAACTGAAGGGAGGAAAAGTTTATTTAGCTCATAGTTGGTAGAAGTTTCTCTCCATACTCAGCTAGCTCCAAGTTACACGGGGACGGCAAGGAGCAAAGGCAGGGGCAGCATCTCAGGCAGCTAGGCAGCTTCTATCTCCTCCTTACACTGTAGTGCAGAGCATTCCTCCCCAGGGCCAGGGTGTAGAACTCACGCCTGTAGTCCCAGCATTGGATCAGGAATCAAGCACAAGCACCGGAAGCTGCCCCACAACTGCACCAGGCTCTGGGAGAACAACTAGACAGAAATCATAACAACAGCAAAATAGAATTGTATAACCTGAAAAATTTTCCTTCAACATGGATGGGGGCTACTTCTCTCTCTCTCTGTGTCTCTGTCTGTCTGTCTGTCTGTCTGTCTGTCTCTCTCTGTCTCTGTCTCTCTTTTCCAAAGTACTATTCCAGAGTCTGCATGGATTCTGGATTTAAGAGAAGTTCATTTGTTTTCACTCACCGCATCACCATTTTACTTTTTTCTGAAAGGATTCCACCGTGGGTATTTTAAGAATTTCTTCAGGATGAAGAATCTCTTTAATTCTATGTGAAAGTAGACTTGACATTAGATAGACCTAGGAATAAATCCTTATTCTCCTCCCTGCAGAGGCAAGGTTCAAGATTAAATATAGTCTCTGTATTACTGAGATCTAATTTTATTTGCTTCTTTGTTTTACTAGTTAACTTGCTACGAATGTTATGTCTTTAGGGCCTCTTTCTCCTCTTACGATCCCACAATTTTTTTTTTTTTAATTTAAGGCCTCTTATAAGCACCAGCACCAGCAGCTCAGTCTCTAGTTATCTATGTAAGCCTTTCATGAACCTGAAAAGTTAATTCTAAATTCAAGACCAGCAGGGTAAGCGTGTTCGTCCTGCACATACTCCATACTCCAAACTGAAACCTTGGTCCAGCCCCTTAGAATATAGTTTCTTTTTGTTTCTGACTAATGGAATTTCTTTTATGTCTTTTTATTTTTATTTATTTATTTATTTATTTATTTATTTTTTGTCTTGTCTTTTTGAGACAGGGCCTCCCTATGCAGTTCAGGCTGGCCTTGGGCTCACTTTTGTAGCCCAGGCTGGTCTTGAGCTCACACCAATCCTCCTGCGTCAACCTCCCAAGTGCTGGGACTGTAGGCGTGTGCCACCACACCCAGCTTTTCTTTTATTTCTTTAGACTGAAAACAAATAGATTAAAATACAAATACAAATCAGAATTTCTGAAGTCTGTACCAAAAAAAAAAAAAAAAAAAAAAAAAATCTAATTCAGTAAGTAAGAATTTAGTCCACATGAATGTAAAAATACAAATCTACTTAAATTCTGCTAAACTGCATCATGCAGCCAGATTTACTCCTAGAGTTTTAGGACTGATGTTCTGTAATCTTCAGGTAATATGAGTTATCACAAATAGGAAAAATCTAGCAATTACAATATAATTGCACTTTTATTTTGGAGAATTTTTTTTTAATCTTAGTGATTGAGTTCATCTGCCACCATGTTTTTAGTGGTCTTACCAACAGCAGCATTCTTAAGAAAAAAACCAGTTAATTGAGACATATTTTACAAACAGTAATGTCCATTGTAGATGTATTTGGGTAGATCACACTCCAGGTAAGTGCTGCTATGGGCTATAGGTAAAACATTTACATCACCATAACGGGATGCTGGATGCCCAGTCAAATCCAAATTTCAGGCAAAAAACTTGGCCTCATGCACTATTTAAGACACGCATCATAAAACACCTTTTAAAATCCTGAATTCAAATTTAACTGGGCTTTCCATATTTTTCTTTGCTGAATCTGTTCCTGCAGTCAGTGTCCTTCCCCCTCTGTCCCTTCCACCAAATCGCACTCCGAGTAAACCTTGGTCTGTTCTCTGCCATTGTAACCGCTTTTAGAAAATAAAATCCACCGAATTTTAGACTAGGCAGTCTTTTGCGCTTGCTGCTCACGCTAGCACTGTGTTCCGCATTCATGCTTCATTCTAAGAACACAACATAATCAACTATCCAGCTATTGAAATATTTAGTTTCTTTCTGGGTTCTAGCTACTATTAAGAAGGCTTTTTTTTTTCTTTTAAATATGGGAAAGTGGATATTTGTCCAAATATTTAAATATGTCACTCTTTCATCAGCATTATATATTGTGCTAATATTCCATTTTTCCTAGACTTCTCTAGTCCTGATTTCCCTCCACACCCCCTTAGCCACGCCCCCACCCCCTATGCCAACCCCAGTCCCTGGGCCAGAACAGGGTCCTCCCACCTACTTGCCCATTAATTGTTCTACCACTAGGACAAACCTTTAAACCAGACCTAGCCTTCTCGGATAAAATTGCCCTACCTCTTCACACCAAGAACGTCTATATCCCCCTTCATTAATTTACTGCACATTGTTTATTGCTGTTGGACGTGTAATTTTCACCAGTTAATATACGCTGCCTCCTTGTCTAGGAGCTTTCAGTTATATCAGTGTCTGCAGGTGTGCGCCACCTGGAGCTTTGTATCGCAAATAAACTCTTTCTGGAGGAATGAATGAAGTCAGGGGTATAACAGAGAGCTGAGTAGTAAATGTTCAGCCAGGCCTTGCTATGGAAGGACTCTGTCCTTTTCTAGGCCAAACTATGAGCCTGCTGTGGTCGCTCACATTCCTTCATTTTGTCCTTTGGCAGAATGGTTATTTCTTGCATGACTGATTTATTTATTTATTTATTTATTTATTTATTTATTTATTTATTTATTTATTATTTTAGGGAAGGGTCTACAGGGAGTTCAGGTTCTCACTACTAGATCTTTCTTGTAGTGATCCTCCTGTTTACAGCCTCCCAAGTGCTGGAATTACAGGGGTGTGGTGCCACACCCAGCTTTAACTGCCATGTCAGTGTGCCCCAGGGGCGGGGCCTGCACGGCAGGCCTGGGGATCAAACCCCCGACCCCTGCTCCTGCTTGCGGGTGGAGCCTTAATCCACCACGCTATTTGCCCAACTCTCTGCATGAGTGATTATAATAAGCTTCACCTTTGTATGTCTAGAATCAGCTCCCAGAGCAATTATTAAATAGATGGAACTACTACATGATAGGGAACCCATGAGAGAAGAAAGATAACCATAACCTTGCTGTTAACTGGGCTTCAGGGAAAAAAGTAAAAACAAGTCGACCCTTTCTGGCTTCAGATGAGCTTTTCAGCAATCTTTATGCACTGACTTAGAAAACTGTAGATAGTGAGTGATCCTAGCATTTCCTGCTTCTAACAGATTAGTGTTAAATCCTCATTCAACCATAAAGTAGCAGAGAACCTTTGATAAAGATTTCAAAACTCTATATTGGTTAATTTCCTCATTGTTAAAATAGGGATTATAATAGGTTATCTGCGGTATTGTTAAAGTATCAGATTACTAGGTTTAAAGGACTTAAATATACTATTCAGTAAACAGTGGTATTATTATTATTGCTGATGTGATCTTTAGCACTTTTACTATTATTGCCCTACATAGCTGTATTTTCTTTTTTTTGTGGGACCAGGGTTCAAACTCACGACCTTGCACTTGCCCAGCAGGCACTTGTGCCTCGGAGCTATCTCCCCAGCCCCTGTATTTTCAATACTTTACAACACTTTGTCAAATTCTATCACATTAAGAAGAATCCATAAGAAAATTTTTTCTACTACAAGAGGTGTATAGAAAGTCATAGGAGTAAGAGAGACAGGGGAGGAGGAGTAGAGAAAGAAAGAAGAGAGGGAAGGGGAAGGGGGATAGGGTAGGCGAGGAGGAGGAGTGAGCAGGAGGAAGGGGAAACGAGGAGGAAGTAGGAGTGGGAGAGGAAAAAGAGAAGGCAGAGGAGAGGAAGGGAAATGGAGGGGAAGACAGGAGAGGAGAGGAG